>VZRX01009467.1:302741-322351 GCA_013398075.1 Notiomystis cincta | reverse complement strand
AAATACCACCTTTCCTTTTTTCTTTGGATGCCATCTAAACAGACTGATATCTGACAAGAAACTATGTGCTTCTCTATGCACGGTCACCCCACTGCCAGGTCCTGAGATAGTCCAAATGTACAGTGGACCTCTGTGGGACACAAATGCAACTGCATCACCTGCATTCCAGCACCAGCCAAGTGAGGCAGGAATTCCTGAAACATACAGGTAAACATTGTAAGAACCAGGATATGAAATTCAGTGTAGTATTCCTTGACTGACTATCAGCAATTGTCTTGAAAAACAGTAGAAATAACTGTTCCACATATTAGACTGAAATTTAGAGAACTGTGTGAACATCTTATGGTGTAAAAGCGAACTACAGATTTCCACAGGCAGGAGGAAAAATTATTTCCCAAATTACTTTTGTCCTACTTTGATGGCCTGTATTCGATGATATCTATCGGTGCCAAAGACAATGATACATTGGAAAGAAGATAAGCCTGATCCTGCAAACTATACTTTCATTCATTCAGAATTTTATTCACTACCATGTTTTACTGTAAGTTATTTCTACTAAGCTAGTAAAATACTGAGAGTTTCAAAATGCCTATTTTAACAAAATACACTAAAATTTAGAGATAAATCTAACAGAATCAGATAACTGGGACAAAATTTGAAAGATAGCCCTGTATTAAAAGGGAACTCTTGATAGCTCCTTTCTGGATACATGACAGTTTTAGTTCAGTTGCCTAAAATCTCCCATCTAAGAATTTTGATCTTAACATCTCCAACCCTCATCATCCTCATAACTTAATAATGGGTGCCTGAAAGAATAAATGACAGTAAGCCAAATTCCTCAAGCTGAAGACTTAAAACTGTATTTAGACACTTTTAATGGCAATGTAAAAGGGACTAAAAGAGAAATCAATAGAAGGTTCTAAAAATACTAAAATACTAATAACAACACTTCTTTCATGTGTAGTCATTGGCTGAAGTAGATTTTAAAACAAGCAAGGTATTGAAAAAGAAGCACCAGCATTTATATTTATGCATATATTGATACAATATTTCTTTTAGAATAGATTAAATCACTGTGGAGTTTTCTTTTGCATGATATGCAAGATGTACAAGATTTCCAGAGGTATCCCTAAGTACTCTGGAGATAACAGAGTAGGGAGTCCCAAAATGGTTTGTTAGATCCTGAGATTCTGACTGTTCTTGGTTTGCACTCACTTTCCAAGAATGAAAATGTAGGAGCCAAGGACATCTGACGAGATTGACTATAAGAACAGAAATACAGGTACTGGTTTTGACTAAATGGAATAAAATAGAACTGGGCAGGGAAATATAATTGTAACATGGATGTTGAATCCCCCAGACTCATAATGCAATCTCCAGCAGTTTCAAGGCCTGAGAGAAGATTCAGGTAGATAAGCATTAGGGTATTTAAACAGAAGCTGTTGTTCAAATTCACTGATGATTTATACTTGAATCTGTTAAGGCTACTTTTTATTTGCTTTCACTTAGCTAAAGTTATCATGAGATTTATAATTTAAAATTTTAATTATTTATCCTTTTATATAGTGATGAAAATAATGTTGGGTTTTTTTTCTGTCCCCTGCTAAACAAGAAATCACTAGCAAAGTTAATTCTTGAATTGGTCAACTTCTTTAGAGAAACAAAAATTGTCTTTCTTTATCTGAGATGGTTGACAGCAGTTACTCAGACTGTCATTATTTTCTAGACTGAACTTCAACAAATCTGACAAGAACATTGTGTTAGGCAATTGTAAAAACTCCAGCCTTCCAACTATAGAGCTTACCCTATATCAAGTATTTCTCATATGCATGGATCAAGCTGTAGGAATAAAACAAATCTCCATGTCTAAAATACCTTTTGTATTGTCCAGCTTGGCCACAACTTTCTGTTCATTCACATTCCAAACGATCACTAAACTATCTGCACTGGCACTTGCAAACACATCAGGGTTGTGGGGACACCAAGATATGGCTGTGATTGTCTTCTTATGCTCAGACATAATCGCATGGAGCTTGAATTCATTGTATCGGTGATCCAGCTAAATAAATAGTAAAATTCAGTTTAGAAATACACTTTTTGTAAACTTACTTTAAGTACCTCTGGGTTGGAGAATACTTCATATAACAGCATTAGACTTACAGATTAATTTATAGTGCATGTAACAATTGCCAGTACCTCACATCTCAATAAAATAGATTCTCATACATTTGAATTGGACAGAAAGGTTGTCCAATATCCAACTATCCAAAAAAAAGTTTTATGTCTATCCTCTTGTCACTTATAAATTATTATATTTCACTGAGAATGTATTCAAATAATCCTAAAGTGCTTTATTACTAGGCATGGTAACAATCACTTAGTAAGCTCCAAGGGGTTAAATAGGATAGAATATAAAAATGAGTTTGAAATCCTTCTCATTTTTTAAATTAGTACAGTTAAAAGTATATATTAGAAAAACCTATATGACCAAACATGACCCAGTAAATTTTGTTTATTTTAATCCTACTACGGGTATAATTAAAATTAAAGTAAGTGCATCCTTTATTTCCTCACATATTTCTCAATCTGAAAATGTCACAGCATTTCTATTTTTCAGTTAGGTGTGGATGTACAGCAACTGCAAACTTCAGAAGACCACAGTGCTGAAGAGTTCAGGTTCCAAATCAAATAAAGGTGGGCCACTGAATCCACATCTCTGAACCATTTTAAGCCACTGTGCAAAAGACTATTTTATACTACAGCTTCAAATGGAACTGCGGAATTGCTTCATTTCTCCCTCAGAACCCAGTCTTCTATCACTGAACTTCATTCATCTAAAATGTTTGCTGCACTGTGAGCCTGTCTTCTAAAAATAATTCTTGACACATACAACTTCAGGGGTATCTTGCATGGAATATTGATCTTTACATAGACATCTTCTCAGCAGCAACTATATTTCCATAAGCACTGCAGAAACATTTGTTGAAAGGGTTCAAAGTAAGATCAACAAAAATGTAACAGTCTAACTAGTCTGATAAACAAGAATAATCTTACCTGATAAATATAAACAGCAAGGGTAGCACAGTAGGCAAATCTGTCTCCACTAGCAGCACATATATCCTTGTTCCATGGCTGACATCCAGCAGCTAAAAGTCCCACTTGTTTAACATGTAACATTTTTGCCTTTAAAACAGATATTCATTAGACTACAAGATGGCAGAATATTAAGAATAGAATAATACATTTTTGTTCCCATAAATAATTTATACCTGTCTACTTTAAAAATATAACTCACCCAAGGTACAAATGAATGTGTGTGAAATAAAGCCAAGTAGATGTTCAGAGGCTCTGGTGCCACACAAGAAAAGGGTGCCTAATTCACAACAACCCATTTGAAAGAAAACGGAGGGGGGAGTGGGGTCAGCCCATAAAAACTTGAATAGTTCTTGATTTGTACTAGCTGAAACTTAATTATGTTCATTTTCTTCTGTGGTCTGGTTCAATACTTTCTCTATTACAGTTTAACACCATCTCTGCTCTCCCATTCATCTCCTGCTGACAGCCAGACAAAATAAACCATATACTAATAGTTTTAAGTAAAATCAACATATTAAAAGATCTTCAAACCACTTGCATAGAACTATTTATCATATTACCCTCCTTATTATCATCCTTTCTGGAGAAGCTTTCTAAATTTTCTTAATAATTACTGTTTAGCAAAAAACAGTTGAAGAGAGCTGTGAAAAATCAAAAGCAAACCTTACTGTGCAGCAAACTATGCTTTCTATGCCCAAAATAAGTCTCACAATACCAACTGTGCTCAGAGTGAGAAAACTGACTTCAACAAAAAAAATGCTAGAAGTGCTTTGCCGGGCCAGACCAATTATTTAGCTAGTTCACATTTTATTTAGGATATTTTCACCACGTTACTTAGTAACAGAATGTCTCAGGGTCACATTTATGCTGTGGACAGATCAATGGACTGAGGGACATTGGGTGGAAAAACATTACATGGAATATGGAGGATGACGTCTTTAGGTAAAAGAGCTAAGACTATGATCCTGAAAGAGGAGAGCTATGTTAAATTCACTAAGTGTTAGGTACTATTTCAAGCTCCACAAAGGAAAGGGAATTAACAAGAAATGAGACTTCAAAAGCAATCAAGTATTTTGAGGGAACAACTGTTGATGAAGTACAAGGGCCGGTTACCCAATGCACAGCTGTGTAACAGTTTAGCGCAGATATATTGCTGTAGATCATTCTTGACCTACTTGATGTCAAATGTAGAGAGGGAGAAATATTTTCTGGACAACATTAGTATTATGGCACATACAGAATAGATTTTATACAAGTGTTGCAGTAGTGACCTACAGTACCCAAAGGAGCCTATTGGTCACTATTGACCAATATTATCAAAATTTCATTTTAATGCATATATACAATGGATGAAAATAAAGTTGAATGATTAATTTTATTTTTAATTTTTCTCCTCTACTTGGTATATCTGCTAGGAAGGTAAACAGTAAAGAATAATTATAGGTAGCAAATTCCATGACATCATGTTTCTCTCACTTTGGGAAATGTGAGAGAAAAAGAAAAAAATTGAGAGCGACTGATTTTGGGAGCTTCTTTAGCAGAAGATCAGGATCAGTTGAATGTTTGAGACTGATAGTCTCAAAGATATCACTGACCCTAGTTAAAGTGCTTAAACATTCTGAGTGAGTACTAAATGACTGAAGGAAATTAAATACTCACATGTAACCTTTGAAAATTTTGTTAAAAGAGACTGCAACAGCAGAATAGAAATGTACAGAAAAACAAGTTACAAAATACAGCTTTGTTGCAGATTAGTGTTTTGGCTGTTAGACTTCCTTTCTGTCTGTCAGTAATATTAATTCTTCCGACTTCTGCAGCAAATTAGAGATTCCAGAGAGAACGCTTCTATAAATTGCATCATCTTGCAGCTCCTTTGCAATCCATCTCATGTTCTAAATGATATGAATCCCTCAGAGAGAAATTTATCTAATTATTTAAAGAATTCACATCATCAAGTGGCAAAAATAGCCTCCAAATTTTTAATTTTGCCATTTAGTGTTCTTTTACTGTTCAGTAAAATTACAAATTCCAGAGGTCCCTTCTGTGCAATTAAAGTGTAAATCACATATCCAGAGAAATAATTGGATTTGGGGCATTCAGAACAGACTTCTTCTAGTTCCCATGAAAAAATAACTGGCACCATTTCACATTTTCTGAAATTAAAGTCCCCCAGCTGATTAGATAACTGTTTTATGAAAACACAGAATACCCAGAACTAGAAATTTTGGGTTCTGTTCTTGATTCCAGGGAAAACAATGGCTAAAACTCTAATGTGTCAGCAAACTGACAAGGAATGTTAAAAAAAGCCATGGTGAAGTAGGAAAGAATTAGAAGTAAAATATTATTATAGGTTTAGTTCACAGGTTTACCACCTGAAAACCATCAATATAAGATTGATAAAAGATCAACTATTTAGAATCTAAGGCTACACAAATATTTACTTCAGAATAATAAAAAAAAAAATCTCACTTTATACAGACACTCTTTTTTACCTTCTAATATGGGAGATAGAATTCCTAATTTTATGAAGTTTTAATCTGTAAGAAAATACGACATAAGTCTTGTTGAATTTGCAGCTTGATTAAAGGTAAAATTAATCATAAAGCTAAGATTTCTTACAGATGTTAAAACAGAATTTCACATTTTCTTTCAGGGTAACAACAGATTTGTCTTGAAGGATTCTGCAGTAATCTAAAAATGCTGTTAATAGATGAAATTTTTCAATTTTAGATGAAAAGTGTTGCTCTGTAATATATCATTATTTCACTGAGTTAAGAATTCATGCTTAACAAGTATTCTTAAACTTTGACTACAATTTCCCTATTTAAGTATATGTAAAAAAGTTGCATATATAAAATATTCTGAGCTTTATTACAGAAAAGAATTCAAATTTTATTTACTAATATTATTGGTTTTAATTTATTATTTCCTGCTCTTTGTAATGATATATCATTTTACAAGAGGAAAATTTGCCTTGAAATTCAGTATGATAGTATCTATATGAAGAAATGACAGTTGTGTGGCATACTGATGTGCTCTCTCGTAGGTATCATGTATTAAAGCAGTTTCCTGCACATCTTTTCAAACATTATAGATTTCTGTTAAGCCTACTTAACAGAGTAAGCAGAGTATAAAAGAGAAAGATGTCTTCATCAGAACAACCTGAGTAAAATGACAAAAATGTACAAATGAAGGATAACTGAAAAAATGTATGATTTCACACATGGTGCATTTTTGTACAATGGAGATTTTTTTACACTTTGTCAAAAAGCACTTTATTTTTAAATAAGAGATGTACAAGTAATTATATGGGACTCTTAAGCATACAATGTAAAAAAACCCTGTGCGTGTAAAAACCATATACTACACTGGGAAAGCTAGCAGTGTGTGCTCACAGTTTCCAAGGAGATGAAGGAAAGAGGGAGGACAACAAGACCCTTTCTTTTAAATTGGTAGAAGCAGCAACATTCTAGGTCCTTCCTTGTTGCTTAATATAGAAAAAACCCCAACAACCAATCACATTAAACTGAAATTTGGTATATCATAAATATTATTTAAAATTAACAACTGAATTGACTAGATTCATACCATGGCTTTATATCAATAACTTAAAGATAAATGCCTAATAATCCCTACCTTAGCATAGGTAACACTTTTTGCAAATCACTTTATTATTTCCATGTTCATTCCAATACCTTGCTGGTCACAAAAATAGAAAATGGTGTTCTGATTGTAGAACAAAATCACTTTACTTGACAGATGGAGGAACTAAACCTTGATGTCCACAGAATAATGCAGTTACGACAGGATACAGGAGAAAAGACTGAGTGTTGTGTCACACCACACACAAAACTGCAGTGTCAGTAGCCTGGCAACTGCAGCTTTTTAACAGGCACCATTTTAATTTTAATCTAACTCCTTTTTCTCTGCTTCATCTACTCAGTGTATTTCATTGCTCTCTGTGTTTCTCAATTGCACTACAATGACACTTGTAGAACAATAATAGCTCTTTAAACCCATCACTTAACACTTTCATTATCAATACGTTTGTTGCATGTTGTAAGTATCTATAAATGTATAACCACCAAGCACAACCACCAAAAGATGCTCACATGTGCTTTGACAGTGGTCCATATGGTGCATGACCTATCCAAATGAGTCCATATGCAACATGGCATGTATACAAAAGTGGATGTACAGTAGCTTATGTTAATCAATATGCTTCAGTGTATATAAAGTGTAGTTTCTTAACAGCTACAAGCAATAAAGTGCTAGTGTCCTCTGCTTCTGTTCACTCTGTTGTTGTCTTCCCATCAGGTTTCTGTATTTTCTTATGTGGAAAGCTTGCTGTCACTCCTGTATGTTTGACATATAAAACTGTTATACCTCATCCAGACTACTGTCCCCAGGTAACAATATTTTTGTAAGGACACCAATGATAACATAATAATTAATAAGATCTTTAGTGATATAAAGACATTATATCATATTATATCTCCTTAAAGACATTGGGTATATTTACACATCTTTGGGGGAAATCCACTGGAGATCAAAATGTCACCTGTGAACCAGTTTCAAATTTGTTACCCGTCCCAGTGAGACCAGTTAGAAGGACCAGAATGGACAGTCATTTCATCTTGCTAAAAACATGAAGGCCTTCAAACTTATGAAGAAATATTCTTCCAGTGGGGCTGGGAAACACCAAGGACATTACAGCCATTTAAGAAATTAAATTCTCATTAATTTGCCCAGACCCATGAAACAGAGGGTAATTGGAAATACTCTGGTTTATATGCAGCTTAAAAGCCAATAGACAACTTACAATATGAAAACTTTGACAAAGCAAACAAAAGTTCTTCCTACTCTGGAGTGCCACAAAATGCTAATGAATTTTCAGTCTTGACGTGGCTTAGTAAACCACATTTACTAATGCAGGTCTCAGAATAGTCTGAGATGATACACACCACTTCAAGCAACTGCTTCTGGGCAAAAGATGAACGAAGTCTGACTATATTCATAGTGACAGTCACAATGTAGAATAGTTATGTAGCTTCACACATGTACTTCTCCACACAAGTGAAGCCCTCCATACTTCCCAGGAGAATTCTACCAAGGTAGTCTACTGCTTGTTATAGCGCCAGGCTGGTTGCTAGTTTACCACTAAACAGTATAGATAATTTACAAAAACTGGAGAAGTTTTTTCTGATTTTGTATACAATTCACGGCACACAGGCCATGCATAGCTCCCCAATAATCAGAAGATTGATTCTTCCATTGTCAGGAAGAAGGTGCCTTGGAAAAGGCTTTGGATTTCAGCAAGTTTCCTCAAAAACACCAGAAGCTTTGGCTAGACTCTTGCAACCAGAATTTACAGATGGCATTTTCTAACCTATGACAACCTAGCAAGTGTTCAAAATGTGCATTCAGTTATCCAGACAGTGACTAGGAAAAGAATATCTGATTTAAAAGATTATTCAAAATGAACAAGTGTTCTACTAGAGCTCACAGCCATTTTAAACCTCCACAATAAACCTGGACCCAAATCACTACCAGAACTGATTTAATCACAGGATGCCTGGCTTCACAAGGGAAGAAGTTGTGGACTTTTGACTAAAATTTGACACTTGAAGTCACAGCCTGAGACTATTTTACAGAAACAAACACTCAAAATAAAACCTAAACATATTAACCCAAGATAGATACCCTGCTTAGAAAGCCTAAGGTAATAACACTTAAAATATCATAACATAGTAAGTCTTACAAAGTAGTGGTTTTGATCGTCTTGACTACGCTACTTGTACATTTAACTAGAATACCCTTTATCATGCAACTTTAGCAAGATAATCTACAGAGCCATACTAGGTTTGAAACCAAGCAAGGAGAAACGCTGACAGTTTGAACAACACATCACCAGCAGTGTTGGACTACACACCTAATCAATACAAAACCATCTAGCAGTGAAAACAAAGCTGTCATCTATGGAGGGTTGCCTAATCATAGTTTGCAGATAATGTGTAACACACAGAGATATATATATACAACCATATCTCATCACAGTATGAAGCATCTGAGAGTCTACATAAGATTTTGTTCTCATCTTCCAATCAGAGCTACAACAATCACCAGAAGATTGCTTTTCTGGTGGCAAATCGCCAAGACTGCTCTGATATCAGATAAAGTCACCTCTTGACACATCTCACACCTGAATCCCTGACGACAGCTATTAAAAAGTAATTCTATATCTGAAACATCCATATCATGAGTGATATGTAAAATGAGAACAGTGGAAGAGTATTAATACCTGTCAGTTTTTTATACTTATGAGCATATAGCTAACATTATCAAGTAATACACTATAATACAATGAAAGCAGCTGCTTTCCGTAGCATCTCCCATATTCTAATTCATTAACTGACCATATACTATGTAAGCAAGAAGAAATCACAGAAATATAAGGTACCACAAAAGTGCTTAATACAGTGAAAGAAATGTGACTTAAATATTAATTTCCCACCATAAATCTATGAAAGCAGCTGTAGACCAAGCTTGCCCAAGGCATGCAGCTAATAAACGCTAAAAAAAAAATCCAAGTTATCCTGCAAAGGTTGCTATAGTAACAACTCCTCCTCAGTAAAATGTTAATAAAAACATAAAGCTATCCAAGATACAGCTTGGAAATGACCCTAGGTGAATTTAGTATCTCCCAAATATTTTTGTTTTACTCTATTACTACTTACAAGTATTTTATTTAACTCCATGTATGGTATATTAATTCCTCCTAATACAATAAAATCAAATGTTTGCCTCCTATCTCATTTCATATTAAAGAATTACAGTTTGTTAAGTTATGCAACCTAAAAAATGCAAGTAGGTGGTTGTCACATTTCCAGTACCTTTTATCCAGCTAGAAACATTCATTTTCAAAAACCTCATTTTGGATGTGCTTTATCTATGATTCAAGACCTCATTAAAACTACTAAAAATCACTTCCTGGTATCACTATAGAAATATTACTTTTGATGCTCTCAATATAATAAACAGGAGCTTAAAGAAGAAAAGTATAAAAGTAATAAAAGAGAAAATATTAATTTAAGCAGTTCTTACTCTTTCTTGTCCTTCATACCAATCATCTTCATCAAACCAGTGGGAAATATAAGTCATCCAAGCCATGACAGAAGGCACAGTTGAAATGAAAAATACAGAATCTGAACACATATAAGTACAATAAGTCCTGTGATAAAATTTACTCAACACTTTAACAAACTACTCAAAGAGCAGATCTTAAGTCTGTGGTAAGATTTGATTTAAATAAGATTTAAATTCATAAATATATAATCTGAAATACTTTTAACAGCAATTTTAATATTCTACCTACTGGATTTTCTAATTGAAAACAGAAATCAATACTAAAATAATGAATAGATTATATATTCTAGTATTTAAAATTAAAGCAGGCTAGTGCTTCAAGATTGATGCTGCTGTGCTTCTGAGCACTGAAAATGAGGTGCTGTTTGAGTCATTCTTATCTGCCTCCTAAAAAAATTACTTTCCTTTTTTTTTTTTTCCAAATGTACTGTCGGTACAAAAATGTAGTTCAGCGCACAAAAGCTTGCATTTAAATGTAAAATACCCTCAGAATCATGGGGAATGATTTGTTTTGGTTATGTAGGGAGTGGTTTCAATTGGCACAGTAGGAGGGGCCAAAATTATCGCAAATGCCAAGCATCGGTTTAACATTTTTTTAAGAGGGAAAAAAAAAATAAATCTGCAACTCCATTATTCACAGCCAGCAGAGCCTGAAGGGCTGAGCTGCAGCCACCAGTGCTGGCTGAAAAACATATAAAGCTTAATTTAACTAATTCATTGGAATGGATCTGCTTCTTTTCTCTTCCTCAGAAGAGTTTCACATATCTGACAGCATTTATTCCTTCTGCAGGTAGTATCCTTTCCTGGTATGCTTCCAAGTTTCACATTACATTTCACAGTGCATTATGCCAGTGAAAATGAAAGGTAAAAAGGAATAAAAGGTGTACTAACACATTTCAGTACTGCAGCAACATACTTCAGCTCTGCTGTTTAGGAGACATTATCATACAAATCTTCCTGACTGCATGGTTACAGCAACTGTCAAATCCTCAACAGAGACTGTGCAGACTTAAAAAAATCCAGTTTCTTAAGAAACCTAGAATCCAGACAACATCTGCCTTTCTATACTGACTTAATAAGCTGTTCTGCACAGTTTGCAGTACAATAAATGCAAAAACTAAACCGTGAAGTCCATTGTTTAATCAAGAAATAAATAAAGCAAAGTAGGCAAAGAACAGCTGGAAGTACCAGCTAATAACTGGTCAACATTATTTGCAATTTCCACAGAGCAATTCTGTGTCATTACCTGTGCTACCCCAGAACACGTAGTTTCTATTATGGGTACTGTATAGGCAAGCTGCATTCTCCAGGGGAATTAGGAAAAGCAGCAATACTTTTGGTTCCCAACCTTTTACTCAGAAATTCTGACATCCAAGGGGAAAAAAAACCAAACCAAAAATACAAACCACAAATGGAAAACCATAAATATTTAAATCAAGACAGCCAGTAATAGGCTGATTCCAAGATTATCAGATTTTTTGTAGTTATACAGTCCTCCATGTAAATGGATACAGACACAAGAATATACACAAGAACTTCCTACAATACTGCTGAAATTTTTCAAATTACTTGCCCTTTCAGATTTCAGCTTAAACATGAACATTTTGCACAGTCTCATAAACAGTATGAGAAGCATAGGACTAATTCAGTCACTTTAATCGTAGTGCTGAAGAAATCCCTGACCATAACTGTGGTCTATGAGTAAACAATAAAAATGTTACTGATGTATCACTTCTGTGAACAAAAATTTTATTAATTGTTAACAAAACAAATCCACATTATTATTGCTTGTTACACATGAAAATCATGGTTTCAAGTAAATTAATACTTGCCCATTAAGGAAAGGCTTGGCTTTCAGGGTATTTTGTCTTTTTTATAAGGGCACATAATATCACTGAGAATCTGGATCAAAGAATCACAAATCAAAGTAGTTTAATAATAACAAACTTGTTTCTCTTTTATGCCTGTAGCTGTTCCACCATCTATGTGAACTCATTTCTCTTTTATGCCTGTGTACTGGTTTTGCAGGGCCTGTTTTTTTTGTAGCAGAGTGGCCACAGAAATGGCTTCTGTGAGAAGCTGCTTGAAGCTTCCTGTATGTCCAGCAGAACCACTCCCTGATGGCTCTGGAGATGGACGTGCTGCTGGCCAGGACTGGGCCAATGAGGTAACACCTCTGTGATGACTTATTTAAGAAAATCAAAACAAAGCACACATAGGTTTTTCTAGCCAGAGAAGAGGAGGAGGTGAGAACATGTGAGGGAAAACAACATGGAGACACCAAGGTCAGTGGAGAAGGAGGAGCAGGAGGTGCTCCAGGCGCCGGAGCCAAGATTCCTCTGCAGGCTGTGGTGAAGCCCATGGTGAAGCAGCTGTGCCCCTGCAGCCCCTGGGGATCCACAGGGAGTGCAGAGATCCACCCACAGCCCACAGGGATCCACAGGGAGTGCAGAGATCCACCCACAGCCCATGGAGGAGATGCCCATGACAAAGCAAGTGGATGCCATGATAGATCAGACCAAAAGAGACATTTTCAAGGCATATACAGTCTTACAATATATTGCCCAATAAATTTGTTTACAATATTCTAGAAGGTATAAAACCAACAAAACATCCTATTAATTCGATGTAGAAACAATTGTTTAATTCTTGAGCTGACAAAAGAAAATGGCAGGAAACTTCATCAGGGCACGTTAGGCATTGTGAAAAGGTTCTTCGCTGAGAGGGTGGGCAGTCACTGGGACAGATTCCCCCAGAAGCTTTCATGTCACCAAACCATTCAGATTTCACTGAGCATCTGGACAATACTCTTAGTCATGTGGTCTAGTGAGGAGCAGGAAGTTGGGCTCGATGATCCTCACAGACCCCTTCAAACTTGAGATATACTATGATTCTGTGATCAAACTTGTGCTGCAGAGATTTCACAATCCTCCCTTTGTAACTAGGTATTCTCGTTTTAGCTCATTTCAGATTGACTAGGCATAAATACAAAAAACCTGAAACAGTAAGACGGAAAAAGTGGAAGGGATGTTGAAAATTATGATGCTTTAGGATACGAACATCACAATGTGTTGGGCACTACAATGGTCAAGAATTGCCAGAAACCAAATACAACCAACCACCCCACTCCCCAGAAGAAATCTTTAAAAAAAAATAAAAATACCAGTGGTTATTTTCTCTTTATATTTCATATGAAAGTTGATCTTCTGGACATTCCAGTGCAGATACCTGTTTATTATGAGAGCAAGCTACTACCTTGCTCTCTGCAAAAGACATGATCTAAAGAATCTGGAGGGATATGCTGGAGAGTACAGTGGCCTCAATCTCCACATACTAAAAAAACTGTACCTAAATATAACATACATGTATAGTTTATCTAGAAAATGAGCATTAAAGATTACATCTGAAAATAATGTCCTATATTGCATCACAATGAACAAACTGATGCTACTCTCCCATGTTATCTGGCAATATCAGAAGTCAGCAATGCACTTCAGTTATGAATAAAGATTTTCAGAAACTGATGAGAGGTAAGAAACCTCTATTTTAATCTTCCACTTTTACCGCCAAATTTGCTGTTAATTAATTTATTTAAAGTTGATATACTGCAACAAATCAACCATGCACTTTTTTTTCCAAATACATCTTTAATCAACTGTTTCTGTTTCTGCTTAACTTTTATATACAGAAATATATAGACATTTGTCTGAATAACTTCTATAAAAAGTCATGTTTAATATATTCTTGCTATAAATCAGTAGCATTATATATGTTTCAAAATTAAGAATTATTTTCAATTAATTCAATTTTTACCTCAGAATTTTTTATTTTTGCTGTACTCAGTTCTGTGAGAAAACTCCCTGCCAATCCATGTAGACATAATTTCATAACATGTCCCATCATAACTCTAAAAATTATCTGCCTTAACTACTGAATTACTAAAGATTAACATGCTGTGACTTTGCATTGAAGACACAAAATTCATTACAGGAATGTCTTCATAACAAAAATGCACAACAAATAACCCAAGAACAAACCACTTAAAAATTTCCTTAAATTACAAAAGTATATAAAGTATAGAAATTCATTACTTTCATAATTTACATGCCATTATGCAAATTCTTTACACCAACATCTATAGTAAAGAAGTCAATTAAATACTCAGATTTTATTTTTTAATTAGCACTTTAAGAATCTTTACACTGAGAACACAAAGCATGTAATGATGCCAAATATCCTAAATTAAATCCTAAAATAGAATGTTTAGAGTAAAGCTGTGCAAGAACCAATCACATGATGACACAGCAAACCTGTACCTCAGCGATCTTATGTCATACCAGGTCAGGTAAGAATTAGATTTCCCTAGACTCCCCCTACTCCTACCAAGGTACCAATGGCACAAACATAGCACAGCTCTAAATAGTTGTCCTCTTTTATTTTTCCCCTCACTTGCTCTTTCCCAACAATCTGTATGGATTTATCAGGACAAGATGACATATAGGACAACCAGGCCACTTCACAGTGATTGGAATAAGCTGTTAGTAACAGATGTGCAACATTATCATCACCACCAGATCTACACTGGGCTGAGACTTTCACACAACCTTCTCACAAGCTACTTTTAAGATTGAGCTTTATCAGTTTATGGGGGAGATTAAGCTTTAGCTACCAACAATAGCAGTGGATTGGACTTGATCATGTATCTTCTTAAGGATGTTCCATAACTTGATTTTAAAAATAAATTCAATGAAGCTTCATAGTCTTTTTTGAAGAAAATAAATTAACATCTCTTCAGAAAAAATTGTAAGTTTATATATATTTATAGTACCACTTTTGCTATGGTCTAGCAGATGCCATTCTAATTCTGTGAAGAATACATGTAAGAAATGAGGGAGTTAAATATCTCCAATTATGTCCTTGGTCAAAAAAAGACAAAAAGGGCACACAGTATTATTTACAGAGAAAAATTATAATCTCATTCATAAAACTATGTCTATATGGAAATACTTGTCTCAGTTTCATAATCACTACTTGCATAAAATTTGAATGTGATCAGTGCTAAAGTGCCCAGGTATGGTTTAACCTGGCAGGTAGCTAACTCCACATGGCCACTTGAGGATTTTTTGGTCTGTCAGCAAACAGTTCATATGCCAAGAAATGTATTGCATGTATTTTTTTGTATCATGATCACAGGATTTTATCTATGTCTAACTAAGTCATCCCATTCTAACATATTCTTCAGATACACATTAGATTCTAACAAGTTTAGATTATAATAGTGCAAATCTCTATCTGGAATCATAATGCACACCTTATGAACTAAATGGTTGAATGATATCAACTTTTTATACTATAGTTTGCTGATTTGGATGTTAAGATAAATTTAAATTAAATAGTAATTATTATAAAGTACATTTCAAAGGCAGATATAAGAAAGAACATGAACACTTCCTCATGTATCAACAACTTATCTATGAAGAAAAAAAGTCAGCATCTGTAGCCCAAAAAAGACCACAAAGAAAATAAAGTGAAAGTAGGAAAAAAATTTAATGAAATAAAACAAGATCTTTCTAGCTGTGAAACTCGAGATAATATTTAAAATCAACTGTATTTGTTAATGGATTTGCTGAGATAAGAAAGGTTGAACAGTCAAAGTGGGGATGACATCCAGCTGCATATGAACTTCTTAATTTTGCAAATTTGAACAAATAGTTAAAGCTGGATGTGGACAAGAAAAACTTGATTTTATTAGAAAAACAGGTCAACTCTTGAAAAGTTTGTCTCCAATATCATGTTCTAAAACATGAGATTTTCTGCCCTAAGAATTTTTACAAAGCAGTCAGTTTAACAGGTTTGTTCAGACACTTCAGTGTTACTTGTGCCCAAATAAACATGAAGGCAAAATAACCCTCAACAAGCAAACATCACAACAAATCCCAAATAAGAAACTCTTTAACTGTAAAAAGACTGCCTTTGATTCTCTGGTAAACCAGAATGGGATATAACTACATACCTGTTCACAGCCAGCAGTTAGGTGTAAAAGATGTGCAGTAGGTTAGCAACAAATTATTAGTGTTGAGAAGAGCTCTTCTCACACTAACCTCACACTTGGCAGGGGAAGTCTCAATCTTTCCTTCCTGAAATCTAAAACAAAGCATGAAATTGATCTCCAGGATCTAACATATTGTCTTTCATTCCATCATTATCAGTCCTCCATCCCAGGTATTTTCAGACTATAAGTAACAACTTGAAAAGAAAATTAAGAGAATGAAAATAGTGGCATTAGATAGTTCTCTTAGACCTTGATTTACCTATGTGAGGTTAAAAAAAATACATGTAATCAACTCTAGCATAAAACCTCCATATGATTCTTTAGCCAGATGGAAAAAGAGAATACAGAAGGTTAAAACCAAAGAATTAGGTTTCAGACTGTCAACAAACTGGGCCATTAGTGTCTCATTCAGAAAGAGGTTACAGAGCATGTTATCTAAATGGAGGTACATAAATGTCAACAAATATGCCTAAGACAGAAACAAACTAGATCTTAAAACATGTAAGTCAAAGGGCTGAAATGAATGCTATGTGTTGCCCCCCTCCCTGCCCCCAAAGATGCAAATAGAGGTGGTGGGTTTTAAGAGACCATGAAATTGAGTACACACCACACAACTATATACATTAAGCAGAATGGAACCAGTCCAAAGGAAAGAGGAAAAAAAAACCTTACCAAATCAGTCAAACATTGGATGTAATAAATCATGGGAAAAGTATGAGCCACCAACAGAACACAGCCAGAAGAGTCAGAAGAGATGTTAACATGTTAGGAAAGATAATGTCAACACAGAAGGAGGTCTAACACCATTATACTGGTCATCCATGCTTCACATTTGGTGAGCACATTCAAGAGAGATGGATTCAAACATTTAAATGCAGGAGTTTAAAAAATAATGAAACAAGGAGGCAATTATCAGAGAGATAGAAGTGTTATTTCAATCAAGATATCATACAGCAACTGGGTTCAAATTGGTCACACTGGCTAGAAGGTAGGTAAAGGCTCCTGAGCCTGAAGCAAATTCATAGTCAGTACAAGCATTAAGAAAAGAAAAAAAACTTCATTAAGTAGGGGAAAGGCAGTATTAACCTCATCAATATAAGACCTATAATATACAACCCAAAGAAAAAAAAAGAAAGATTACATCAATCCTTTACCACTGCAACAACTGCTTCTGAGTGCCTCTACCATCATTAAACAGGAAATTAGACACTGGACAACAACACTGATGAAGATCTTAAAAATCACTATTTATCAACTTGTTTGCTTACATACATACATACATACATACAGTTTCCCACATAGAATTAAACAAAGTAGCCCAAGTGGAAAAATGTAAAGATCAGATTTAGCAGAGACAACAGGGCAGTCAAGATTATCAGCATAAATTAAAACACCAGCAATGAAAGAACTGGAAGAGGTAAGTTCCTACACTTGAGACTGCCATGAGAATGAATATATGATATTGTAAAAAAAAAAAAAAAGTCAGAAAAGTTCTACAGGCCTCTACTGATAACCAAATAAATCCCACACATACCAGAAAAACCAAATTCTCCAACCAGTACTAGAACAGGATAAGGAATAAACAGACTCTATGAATACAGCCAAGATTTGCTTATAGGATGCAAGTGAGGAAAAGTTTAGCATAAAAGCTTCTGTCTTTCTCCAGTGTCCACAGCACAGCTCAGCTTCTACCATAAATAATGGCTACCATAAATAATGAGTGATATGATGTCACCGAACTGCCTGTACCCTACAGGGGAATTCACAGTTCTCATAGCCACATTCTGTAATTTAAATGTTATATTGATATTTACTTCTCCTCTTGTGCTGCCTATCTTTTCCTTTATAGAACAAATTATGTCAGTTACACAACATCACCACCAGGACTTGGTGAAGTAACTCTTACTGGCCACATCAACTTTGACTCACAGACTGCAGGAAGAGCAAATACTGCTTTCCCTAAATTATAATCTCCTATTACCACTGCTAGAAATAAAATATTGAATTAAATGGACCATGAGAACTCACCAAGGCCCTTGTTATCTTGTTCTTGCTATGTCAGAGTTTTCCTCATAGCAGATGACCAAATGACAAATTTATCGCTGTGTTATGGGTCCTTGAAATAGCCAGAGCTACTCAAAGGGTTCAAGATTTGGTATAATAGAACATACAGAATGTTGAAACTAAGGAAGAAGACTGTAGATATCTTGTCAGGGAGAATAATTAATAAGTGAACAAAAAATCAGTAAGTAAAACAATAGTCCATGATACTTTGAAGTTTTTGCATTATCTGTATTCTTCCACGTATGCTCCATATCACCTTTGCAAATTTTTATACCACCATGTTTCCATATGGGTTACAACAATTTGTCAAAGATGACTACAGTCTTAACTGAACCTTTTGAACAATTTTTAAATGCAAAACATAAATAATGATAACACAAAGTTATCTAGACAAATTTATGCAAGACACTTATTCTCTAACAGAAACCTTAAGATGTATCAATAACTTGTACAGTTGTGCCTGAAATTAGGAAAGAAATGTCACAACAGATGCGTATTTTCCCTATTTTAGGACTACAAAACATTAGGAAGTGCAAAGATTAGAACCTTGAACTTATTTTAAAACAGTGGGAAATATGCCTTACCAAAAATAATTTAAAGCAAAATAACTCTGTAGTAAAGTTTGAAGGACATCTTACTGTTTACCACACATGTTTATTATCAGAATTCTTCCCCCATTATACTCCTACGAATAGCAGGTAGCTGCATAATGTCATGGCAAAATTTTTAAATAAGGTACAAACCCAGAAGGCTCTACACTCCTGTCAAGACCCTCTAGAATTAGTTAGAAAGAGACACAATGATCTTCCTAGCCCATGAAGTTTTTGAAAGACTAAGTGCATGGCAATCAGAAAGAGACTCGTGAAGCAACAGGGTTTAGGGCTCAAAAAGGACATTTGCAAGTATTCATTTTCTATATCATGCCCTGGTTAAGTCCATTTTTAAGAACAGTATGGTCTTTACCGATTCTAAAATCCAGGATTATGTCCTTCACTGCAGCATTACAAGCAATTAAAGATCTCGCTCATGCTTTGGTTTCATACCTGCCATCTTCAAGCCTTGCAAAACAGTTTCTCCAATTGTTACATGACAGTGTCTATGTAAAGCAACATCTCTTAAGATACTAGAGGAATTTAATGAACAGGAAAAAAACCACCTTAAACTTATTTCTTCATTTGCAGAGTCTGCTGTCTTAAATTCACTTTCATAAGCTTTGCTTACTTAGCTTGTAGTTTACTTTCGTACTTGAATG
>VZRX01009467.1:271597-291930 GCA_013398075.1 Notiomystis cincta | reverse complement strand
CGGCTGCGGCTGCGCCAGGCGCGCGCGGGGAGCGGGACGCGGCTCGTGCCCGGGAAAATGTCTCCGCTCGCGGCCTTGCTGCGCCGTACTGCATTCCCTCGCCCCCTTTCCAGCAGCCTGCGGTAATCGCCGCTGTTCTAGGGAAAAACAAAACGAAACACCGCCACCGCCCCCTCACCAGAAAAAAACAAAACAAAAAAAAAAAACCGCACGAAGGGTTAACGCCATGTGTTTTNGCACATGCTGTGGTTTTTCTGAGAAACGGTGCTTGGCACTTTAAAACAGAGGGGAGTGGTGGTATTGCTGACTGCCTCATCAGCTCTGCACCCCATTCAGGCTTGTTTATTTATTGCACAGCAGAAAGGTAATTCACATTTGGGTTGCACTGTTCGCCAGTGACATCTCCAGTTTGGCGCTGCTGAATAAAGCGCGCCGGTGGCTCTCCAATGCGAGGCGTTTCTGTTAACGCTTTCTTTACAATCTGGTCATGTTCCGATCCCGAGATTTTTCAGAGCAGCTATTTAAAAGATGTACCAGAAAAGAAAAGAGAAGAGAAAAAAGAAGAGACAGGAGCAGGGCGGGAACATTTCCCCGCTGTGACGGTGGGTGCCGCGGAGAGCCGAGCCGCTGCGGCGATGACGTCATGCTGAAGGCGCTGCCGNAAAACAAAACAAAAAAAAAAAACCGGCAGCAAGGATTACGTCATCTGTTTTTAAAGTGAGTGGAAATCCTCCTTTGAGGAGTGAGGGGAGAGTGTTTATCCCGCAGCCTCCTGCAGGTGGAGAGCTGGAGGATAATTCAAAGTCCGATAGAGAGCACGTCATGCTGTCGGACACAGAAGACAACGCAGTTCCTAATCTTAGACAGGAATTTCTTGTAGTCAAAATTGTCCATCTTGATTGAAGTCGCTGCCTCATCATAAAAACAGCCACTTTTGGTTTTTCGGTTTTCTTTTTTGTTTGTTTTTGTTTGTTTGTTTTTGTTTTGTTTTGTTTTGTTTTGTTTTCCTTGTGGTTGATAGAGCTGTTTCAGTTCACAGAGGAATGCAGTTCATATGAAAAGCTGCTTCCAGTGGACAAAGCCGAACCTTCAGCTTCTCAGAGAAGTCCCCCTGTAGCCCCCCTCCACTGTTACAAAACCTTGCTGCACAAACCCAATACACTTGCCAAAAGAAATTGTCCTGGAAGGTGATTTTTTCTGTCCTTATAAACACATAAAGCAGTCCAGTGGTTGCTTCAGAGCTGAGCAGACAGTGGCTCAACAAAGTTACAGTAATCAATTTTCTGGTAAAGAAAATAAAACATAGTGCTAGTAAGGAGGGGAAAGGGAGAATGTTGAAAAAGGCTTGTTTCAAAATGCTGCTTGTGAAATATGCAACATTGGTGATCTTTCAAAAGAAAAATGCTCTTGAGTGTGAAAAAAACCCAAAAAACCAAACCCTTTTTGTAATATCATCCTGAGTAATTTTGTGTTTTGTGAGAACCCTGTTGCTAATAGTGAAGCCAATTAGGGTATTGTCAGATATGCTTTGATATTGTGTGAGAAAGCTAGTGCAATCATTGAAATTATTAGCATGAGGAAAGAGAGGATGATAATATCATAAATGAATGGACTAGGAATAGGAAAAAACACTGATAATACTGAAAATACTTTGCTAATGGCTTGTATGTTGAGAACTCCTGGCTTTTATTGACAAAACAGAAAAATTTCACAGGTATCCTAGGTAGACATGATTTCTTTATCCTGAATATTAATTCATTTTACTGAAACCTTTTTGGTTTACTTTTCTCCCCCAAATCACTTAAATTCATTGGCAGAATCCCCGTATTTTGAGAGGAAAAAAATTTCAGCTGACTTTTAAAACTATAAAATTTCAATAACATAGTAAAGATAGTAATTTGAGATTTTTCCTTTTCTTTCAGTGTAAAAGTTGCATATCCATGGTACAAGGCTAGTCAGCATGTTTTTGTAGGTATGGACTTTTGCATTCTCTTATTTTCCAGTTGAGAAAATACAGTTGCAAAACTAAATCCAGTTTTTCCGCAGAGTTCCAAAGAAATTATTACCTGTCTCTACTGACGGTGTGACTTCAAATGCAGCAAAAATTGGTGAATGTAGTCACCATGCAGGACACAGATGTTGAATTTAAAGATGATTATAGTGACAGTTTTCCTCACCCAAGAGATGCTAGTATGATGAGTGTTGATGAGATCCTGTCGCTAGTTCTACTAGATTTTCTTCCTTTAGAAGATATTCGAGCCTATGCAGTAGAGGAGATACAATAGCAGGACTCACATTTTGAAGCTAAAACTCCAGGCAGAATTAGCAGGGGAAAAAAAGTCTCTGTCATTCAAAGTGTCACTCTTCATATTTTGTTTTGTGAATATTTGCCCTGGTGTGGAGAGGCAGCATGAGAAATAGCCCAGGAAAACACTTAACTGAGAATGATGAAATTGAACTTATTAGACCAAATGTTTTCTTGAAAAGAGAGTTTGAAGTGTAAGATTTATCTGCTTTTGTATTATTTGGGCAATGAGGAGAAAATGTTTTAGTGTGTTTTATAGGATTTATTAATTTCAAAGCATGATACTCATAAACAAATACTTTCTGACCAGGTTGATGTCAGTTCTTTCATACCAGAAAATTGTTTAAGTCTGTCTGAAAGTACTGATATTAAGCATGATATCTCAAATGTTTATTCATTCTTTGCCACAACCCAGAGAATGACATATCCTTGGACCAGGTCTCCTTCCACAGTCATCTTCTGAGAAAAGCATGTTTTCTGAACAGTTCTCTTATATTAATGGCCCAATAATGTACATGATATTGACACTGAGTGTCATAAACTGTCCCTGTCTGGAGGCAGGTACAGTTTGCTTATGTGTAATATAGTTAATGTACCTACTCTTTTTCCATTTTAAGATTTGGAAATCTGAAGGTGATCTCTCTGGGCCTCTGGTCACTGGTCTCCCAGACCTCTGTGCTTACTGGGAGAGTTTGGGCAGAGGAGTGCGAACTATGTGAGAGGAAGACTGAGTTAAGGGTTCATATAAGCAGACTGAGACTGCTGGATGTGCATCCACTACTGCTATTTCTTATCTTTCTTTAAAGATTGTGGTGATTATGAGAGGTCTTCAGTAACTTGAGAAAGCTAATTAACGTGCCCACTTTTAAGAGGGAAAGGGAGGATGTCCAGAAAACTGTACACACGACAGTCTCATCTCCGTTCCTGGGAAGATTATGAAATAAATCTTCCTGCAAGCCATTGTTAGGCACAGCAAGGTAAATAATGGGATCCATAACACCCATCATGGCTTTAACTGAGGACAAACCATGTCTGACTAACCTGATTACATTGTGTAATGAGGCACCTGTCTCTGTAGATGAGGGTACAACAGGTAAGCAATTATGTTTACCTTAACTTAATCAAGTATTTTGGCATGGTTTTTCAAAGCATTAGGGACTAGTGGCCACAACACAGGTGGGAAAGCAGCTCCACTGTGTGTCTCAGAGAGCAGAGGTGTACAGCATGATATCTAAGGAGTGGCTGCACTTTAGGGGCTGATACTGGTGCAAATACTACTTCACATTTTCATCATGGGCCTGGATGATGGGAGGGAAAGTGCCCTTGTGTTTGTGAATGACAGCAAAATGGGTACAAAGCGAGTCAGTCTATACAGTGGGCTATACACAGGGCTAGCATTTAAAAGCTAACCTGACTATTTGGTGAGAACAGACATACTTGAGCTGGCATAACCCCATGCAACAGCACAGGCTGGTGAGTGACTTGGCACAAACCAGCTCTTTCATAAAAGACCCAAGGCTGAGTGAGAACTGAAACATGAGTCAGTGCTGTGTCATGAAGGCTGTCTGCCTGCTTGGTGGTCACCGTACATGTAGCCTGCATAGCAAGGGAAGTAATTCTTTCCTCTCATTCAGTACTTGAGGTTGCATCAGGTGAGTGCAGCTTGGAGATACGTCCATCCTTCCCCCATACCCATCAGGGGATTGCTAAACTGGAATATGTTCAGCAGATGGCTATCAGAATAGCTAAGGGACTAGAGCACCATGGAGATTTTCGGCTGTTGAAAACATGGAGTTCTCATTTCATAAAGGGATAGATATATATAATTATTTAATACAGAATGGATCATTAAAAATGGTGTGCTTTTAACACTTAAGATCGTGTGGGTAGAGAAGTTCTGGAGTGAAAACAAAATCTGATACCTAGGAAGTAGTTTGGAAAGAATACTGTTCCTTCTAAGCATACAAAGGTTAAAAAAACAAAAAAGAGAGTAGCACTGACCCTTAGTATTCCAATTTGCATTATGAGAAAGATTAAAAATAAACAGATTAGAGGAATTTTATGATTGGTTTATTCACTATTCTCCTTTTACACTTATTCTAGTCTGCTTTGGTTTCCATAGCTACTAGTTTAATCATGATGCACAGAGCTATTTCTAATTACAGTATATGCCAGCATAAAATTAATTCTTTGAGTATCTCAGGCAAAAAAAAACAGCTTGCAGCTTGTTCTTTGACATTTTATTATCACAAATCCTGAAGTAGCACACCAGCACATCATATTTAGTCTGTTCTATTTTATTAAAAAAAGTCTTTAAATATACACCTGCTTAGATCTGTGTCAAGGGAGACAGGTTACAGGAGGACTCTATTGTACCCAAGGCTGATGCATTAATTTCAAATTATACTGCACCTGTAAATGATCAGTGGCTATTATAGAAAAGAATTGTCATACCGAACATCCAAGGTAATCTACTTCTGTTCTTTGTCTTTTATCAGTGTGAAGTTCCTGTGACATCTTTAAATTCTTCTTAGGGAAATACATGTTTTTTCCTCCCAAAATAAAAAGAATTAATTAGATATATCTCAGCTTGAAGAACTTGCAAGGACTCAGGTTCTACAACTGAGTACAGAATGAACCAAACATAGACTTCAGTGAGAAGTTATTCAAGTGCAGTGATTGCAGGCTAGGTCACAAATTAAAAATAAGGTTGAAATTTTCAAGAAAACTAAATGCTAAGCATCAACAGTAGAGAAGTTGGTGAAAGTCAATGATCAGTGCTGTCCAAAACCATGACAAAACTTGCTGATGTTCATGTTCTAAGTGAAGCAAACATTTGTTTTACTATTTTGCCTTATTATAGTACAGTCTTCTGAAATAATGAAATAATACTCCTATTTTTTTCCTATTTAATTGCCGTCCACCTCTGAAGCCGTGACTATAGTAATATATTATCTTTTCAAATATGTTTCTACAGTGTAAAGTGGAAAGAACAGAATCAGAACTTTTCATGTTGGGGTTGTTGCCTGACAATAATAGCCTGACTATTTGGTTGTTACCTGACAATTTAATTAAAATATTTTACCCATCGTTTTGACTATTAATAATCTGTGTTGTCAGGAATCAAAAATAGCCTTTCCTAAATATCTGGGATAAAGGCAGAATTTTGCAGTTTTGTAGAAATTTGAACTGGAGTAAAAATGAAAATTTTTTTGAAATACAGAATTTGAAATATAAATAAGCAAAACTATTTGGCGATGCTTACTATACAGGTCATCCCTTTATCAAACTTGCAGTGAAGTGGGAAATACATTCTTCAAATCTTCCTGTTTGCTATGTAATGAGTGTTCTGGCAGTTCTCTACTTCTTATATTGTTTCATTTACTCACCTAAACAGTGGAAGTATGAATGAAGATAGTGCATCCAGAGAGCTAATTTAAGTAATTCTAAGATTATTGAGATAATTATCATTCAAACTGGTGTACAATTGACCTACTGATAATAGATACACTTAATAGATACACTTCGTTTTATTCTTGTTTCTGACTAGAGACTACTGTAGATTTTTCTTCTGAGTTTCTTCTAATTAAGAGAAAAGAATGGATGTCTGTAAGGGGTGAACTTCTGCTTTCTATGATAAAAACCTTATATCTATATAGATTCTTTAAAACCTGAATTGCTATGCAATTAATGTTTTTGATTTTTATCTTCCTTTGAGTTCAGAAAAAGTCTTTCTGTGAGCAAAGAATGTGAATTGGGATCTGAATGCATTTCTAAGTAAGATCTAGAATTTTAAACTTCTAAAATGGCACACTGACTTTGCTTGATTTATGAGTTTTAACAATGTTTAATTAGTTGGAAAAGCTTATGTGCATATTTCTCTTCAACAGAATTTGGATCATGGAATACAATAACCAGTGTCTCTCCAATTTGTTTCTTCCATAAACATCCTTTCTATATTGTGTAATGAACTGTGTTTTTATATAATGTACATTATATACTTGTATTTCTTAAAAAAAAATTGCCAACCTTTCCTGATTCAGTCACTTCTAGGTAAGTTTTCACATGTACATCAAAAGATGCCGCACTCGTAAGGTAATCATTAGTGTCTCATTACTTGAAAAATTATCTGTAGACTGAGGGTTTTAATTATGTTTTTTTAATGTTAAATCCATCTTTCTTCATCTTTAGCCTCCATCTCCAAACTTTCTAAGTTTTCTTATGTAGAATTTTACTTGCATGAGATGACTGGTCTGCTAGACTTTATAGGTATCTTTTAGTATTTGATATATATGCTTTTTTCAGGTACCTTATTTCTGGACTTGCATTGCAACAAATTAGAATATGCTTTTAACTGAAAAACGTATGACTATTTCACTTTCTCACCTGTAAAGTATTTTTTTGAGGGTGAAATATTAGTGTTGTTAAAATACTGTTCTGTGAGCACAATGTTAGAAATTGTCTTTTCCAGTGGTACTGGTATATCTACTAATTTAAATTGACCTGACAAAAAAAGAAACAAAGTTAAAAGAAACCAAACCAACCAACCAACCCACCCCAATAAATACTAAAAGTAGACTTGCTAAGTTTGTTGCAGAATGCTTGGAATATTTCTTTTTATGCTCTCTTAGCAGTTGAGCATTCTCATCCTGTTGTGATTAAAAACTCTGGTTGTAAAGAGTAATCAATAGAAGTTGGCCTATTGCACAGCACACTTAAACAAAACTCAATCTAAAAACTTTCACGATTAATGATATTCTTATATATTCCTTTGAACACTGTTTTAAAGTTGATAGGCATGTATTTGTTTCAGAAACTATGGGACTCTGCTGATTATACAGAATAGTTTGTTTCTCTCATTGGAATTAACTGTGAAATTCCTTGTATGAGATCATAGCTTTCCTAGTGTGTTTAAATAACCAAATAATTGCTAAATATTTCTCTGGTGAAATGAAGAGAGAGAAAAATAATATAGAAGATACATAAGAACCAATGGATCATATGATCATCTATTTTCATTTTTCCTCATATTTAGTGATAGAGGAAGTGTGAATTGATCCCACAAAATTAAGGAAGTTAGTGTTAGCCAGTTCAGATTTAAAATAATATGACTTGCTTTGATGGTATCTGAATCCAATGAACCTTGCCAGATGCAAGGTGGCAGCTTCTCTCTCCTTCCAGGCTGCCTCTAGCCAGGCTACTTCCCAGTGGGCACACTCATACACAGCCACAGCCACACGTACTGCAGGGACAGCCAGCCATTGCAGGCACCTGCAAAAGCACCGAGCATCCACCAACATGAACGAGACGAGCCAGACAAACATAATGGCCGGCAGCTTGCTTGCATGTGTCAGGTCTCGTCTATTTCCTGACTTCTCTCCATTTTGCTGGTCTTGTTTCTTGTTGATTCATCTTGATCCCCCCTCATCTCCATCCTTGTCTTCCCCAAATTAACAATTTTTATGTATTTACTTCTACCCAATAGGTCGCCACTGTACCTAGGTACCACTGGCTTTACACTCTCTATTTGGTAAAATCAGACCATTTTTGTTCATCTTCTTGGGCAAACTATTCATATTGTTTTGTCTAAAATGGTGTGTGGTTGTTATTGTTGTTAGTTGGAGGAAATAGACAGTTGCCTCAACAATGGAAAAAAACTTTGGTAACAACAGGATTGTTCTTCTTATTATTATTCATGTTTTATCAACCCTTTAAGTGAAACATTGGTTAAAAATTTTATTCTAAAAGTCTTTAAATATTCTGAGTGACTCATGTAGGGTTTGGGGCTTTGTTTGCAATGTAAACTACAGTAGTGTGATTTTTTCTTAAAGATCTAATAGTTTTGAAATACAGTGTATTTATAAGCAGAGAAATTTACTGTTTAAAAAGCACGAAATGCAGATGTTTAGAATTATGCAAAGTGCTTATTTTGACTCAATGAGTGTTCCGATGGGTGATGATGCAGACATTTAAATTTCCTAAATGGTTGCTTTTCAAAATCACTGTTAATGGAACTGAAAAAATATCAGTATCTCTCTATTTTAGCCTTGAGCAGTACACAAGGTCTAGTTTGAGATGCAGTTAGGAAAAGAGTTCTATGAGAAGTTCCATATGTGTTAATGGTTACACATTTAAATTCAAAGTCTTTGTAGGAATTATCCATCCGTTCAGTTTAGTAGTGGTTATGTAGGGATTAAAATTTTTTTAGTGGGAATTGAAAGGGCCCAATAAATAGCTAATATGTTTGTAGATTGCCGGGAACCTTTTAGAACATGAGGAGAAAAAACTGATCATTCCTAAGTAGGTTCCTGTTGAAAGTAAAAGGATGGCATTTTTGAAAGTGAAAAGTCTAAACACGTGAAAGAGGAAAAGCTCAGACATAATATTTCACTGCTATGTTTAATTCAAATGAAAAAGAGTTTGAGGTTTACTACGTGTGCAGTGTCCCCCGTCTCCCTCAAGTCATATAAGGCATAGAGATGACACCAGGAGGGAACTCATGGTCCACTGGAGTATAAAATTTAAACTCAACAGAAATGGAGCTTGCAGTTGGCGATGGAACACTTGAGAGTGTCTAGGTAAGGATTAAGGGACAACCAAGTAGTGCGGATGTCATTGTGTGAGTCCACCGAGCCAGGACAATGACACCAATCATTTATTCTTCGAGGAACTAAGAGACACCTCCAAATCAAATGCCCTTGTCCTTATTTCATTTTGCCAGAATTTGACTGGGAGCATCACACAGCTGGCACAAACAGGTCTAGAAGATTCATAAAGCATTTGGGTGAGAATTTCATGATCCAGGTACTAAGAGAGCAAACCAGGAAAAATGCCCTCATTGATTTGTTGTTTATTAACAGAGTGGATCTGATGAGTGAAATGGATATTGGTGGCTGTCTTGTCCACAATGACCACAAAGCAGTCGAGTTTAAAAGCTCTGTTGGCAGAAGGAAAAGTGCCAGTGCCAACAAAACTTCAGTGCTGGATATGAGAGCAGACTTCAGGCTTCTCAGGGAACTAGGGAGTGAGGTTCCCTGCACAAGTGCTTCTGAAGATGCTAGGGCCCATCAGTGCTGGTCAGTTTTTAAGCATCACCTTCCAAAGGCACAGGGTCTGGCAGTTCCAAACTCTTAGAAGTCAAGCAGGTGAGACAAAAGGAAACTGAAGCCAGCCTTGGTGATGCTAGATAAGCAGTAGTTAGCAAAGTAGTGTTTTGTTGGTTTTTTTTCTTTTTCTTTTTGAAAGAAGGTAAGAGGACTCTTTTTTTTAGAGTACTACAGATTCAATTTGTTTGAAAATTTGGGCTATAGTGAGGTATATTCCTTATTTTACTTCTAAAGATGTTTATTAATGAACTCCTTTTTGAAAGGTGAGTATTGGGCTATTAAGATGTTTTGGTTTGATCCACTAGAACTATTTCAAGTGGGTTTCTGTTTTATTGTGCTGACTGAATTTTGACTAAACTTTTCTTTTCAAGGGTGGAAGGGTATTTTAAAGATTGAAAGAACCTATAAAAAGTTAGACTAGCAAAGGATACGTCTAAATTTTCATAAAATGTGCCCACTAACTTCTAGTGAATTCATATTTTGCATAGCTCCCAGCATGTGAATCTTTATAGTCCTTCAGGAGGTTTCTTATAGCCTTATAATGAGCTCAGTAGCTGTTGTGAAAGAATATTAAAATGTGTGAGGAAGACAATTAATTACCAGTTTTGGTTCTTAAATATTTGAAGTAGCAAAAAGATATCATTTTGCTGTCCACTGGATTGTAAGAGAAATGTAAAAAAAATAACTTTGAATTAATTTAGCCATGGAAAGTGTAAGAGAGGATCATTGAGTACAGTGTCTAAAAGCCTAGCAGTTGAGACACTGATCTTCTTGGGGAAAAGTCAGAAGACAGAGATCAAAAACAGTCTGAGTAGTTGATAGGGTTTGGGATGTGGGTGGAGTATCTTGTTTTTTCTGAACATCACTTGGGAGGAATGAGGAATGTCCCACTTGGAGAATGCTACAATTTGTTGATGATCATTAAAACTGTATTTGAATTGCCTTGGGCAGAAAAGGAAAATTATTTTGTGTCTTCCCTTTCACAGGTGAGGGTTCTTGGATTGTACTGTGGTGTAAAATATGTTTTTTTTTTTTCTCCATCTGCATTTTACAATAATTTACAATTATTTCTTAATATTGAAAGAGAAGCAGTTGGCATTTACCCTCCTTCTGATACCTACTTTACTGAAGGTATGCCAGCAAAGGGATAGATTTTTATATATTCTGCATTTCTTAGCCTTCCTCTTGGTTATTCCCAGACATCCTTCTGATTGATGGACATGATATTATTTATATCCTTTAAACTATCAAGCTTTGTTCCTGTAGTCCTCACATCCTAAGTTTCAGACTTGTGACCCAACAGATAAAATAAGAGTAACATACAGATGCTCAAATATTTTCTTTTATCTAGGTCTTATCAAAGTAGCAAAAAGATCTGAAAGCATATATGAAAATTTAACTGTACACTGATGTCAAATCAGCAAGAAGCAGGAGACATGCGAGTTACTTGTGTTAATAGTTTTTTCCTATTCTAGTGCTGCTCTCTGGGAAAGTATTCAAGCCTCACAGAAAGAACTATTCAATAAGAACCCTTGCTATTGCCAGTGAGCACACACACTTCCATGAATTAACTTACTAACTAGGCCATTTTTCCTTTGCTTGTTATTTATTTTTGAAACATTGTTTTCATCAGATCTTTTCAGATATTATGATATGATACTATATTATGACATTGATCAATCATCAGCTGTTACTCTATTTCATCCATCAGATGTAGATGGATGTGTTGAGCCTCACCCAACTGTTAGTGATTTTAATTAGTTGTGTCCCTTGCTTGGATTGACAAATGTGTAACTTGCTTCTGAGTCATTTCTGCACAGAGCATACAGGGACCATCATGCTGAACACATCCCCAGTCATGTGACTGAAAAGTCTGATGCATGATTTATCTTGAATCATACCCTGCATTTTTCTGGAACAAACAAGATATATTTGCAACAGCCAGGAGCATAGCAAACCTCACTGGTTTTCTAAACAGACATTACAGTAAGCTCTTTAAAAGAGTAGAAAAGTTAAAGCTTATCCTAGCTTGTGCCAAGAGATTTAGACTGCATTCCCAGTCCTCTTTTCTGTCTTTATGCACAGGGACAACTTTGCCTTCTTGCTTGTTTCACACACATTTTCTTTGCTGGATATGTCTGTGCTTTAGACTGCATAATCCAGATATTGCTTATGTATTAGGGAATGTGTGAGTTTGAACCACAAAGATGCAAAATCATTACAGTCTTACAGTACAAAGCCTGCCTTGAGTTACTGAGGCGTTTTTTATTTCCCAGAGCTGTGGAGAAATGCAGGTCCTCATATTCACTATTTCTGTAGGCAAGTTCTTGATTCTTCCCTGGCTTAACCTGGGAAGCTGTCCAGAGGGTCTAATTTTGACATGTTTTAGGAAAGGAGTTTAGGTTTTTAAATGGGAGAATATTCTGTAGCTGTTACTGTAAATATGTAACATTAAAACAAAGTCTGTAGCTGTAGCTCTCAGGTGATTTTAGAAATCTTTTTGTATAGATGCTTTCTGGCTTTTTCCTTTTATTTAAAGATTAACAAAATTATTAGAATCTTAGATGCTTTGTTCTTTAAATAGAGGTTTTTGAAAATTAATATTCCTGTCACTAGAACAGTATTGCAAACAGAAAGCAGTCATACTGCCAAGTGGCTGTGAATGCAACAGTTGCTTTTGGAACTGAATAATGTTCTTTTGATATGGTTTGTTCTGTGAAACATTTAAAAATGTTATTTACTTTTCCACACTTACTATAAGAGTATGTCAAAATATACGGCTTTAAAATAAGTAGTGTGTTTACTTGAAGGTTTTACTTTGTATGCCCCAGAGTGTAAAGATTACTTTTTTTCCCTAGTGAAATTCTGTAAGTGTTGAGCTGGAATTGTATTTATAATAGAAAATTTATTTTAGAAATTACTGGGCTCAAAAGAATAAGCATGTTAATTTTAACTAGTCACAGCCAGCTAAGTTTATTCCAAAAGTAAAATAGAAATTTTTGTTTATTACTGTACTATTTGCTGCCTTCCAGGCAAACTAAAATAATTTTGTTCCTTCCTATATTGAAATTACCACTACCATTGCATTCTGAGTCCTAAGAAAATCTACAAAGATTTACTCTAAGATTCATTCATCCACTATTTGAAAATACTGATATATATTTTTGCTAATTTAAGGAAGGATGATGAAATGGCTTTAGCATGTGGTGATTCATACTATAGTATCTGCATATATGTATGCTATGGCTTTGTGTGTATTGATCTGTATTTGATTGGAAATATGCAACAATTTATTTTTTTTTTTAAATATATAGCAGGAAAAATTCATCAGCAGGTAGACTGACATAAATACTAGTTTTTGTTTGGTTTTGTTTTTTGGGTTTTTTTTTGTGCACGTGCAAAATGCAAGATTGTTGTGGTTGGCATTTATATCTGTTCCACACTGGCAAAATATTATATTTAAATGTTAAATTTGTTACAGTATTTTTTCCATCTCTGCATTGCCTATAGAACTGTTAGCAGCAGAATGCTTCATGTTCAGATATTTTTATTTCACTCTCCAATGGATATCTTAAAGTAAAATGTATTCCAGCAGCAGTCATATGTTCACTATCAGTCCTGCTTAACACTTTTATCAGTGATGTGGACACGGGAGTTAAGTGCACCCTTCAGTGAGTTTGCAGTTTGGATTGGTGGGCTGAGGCCAGCTGTACAAGCTTCAACAAGGCCAGGGGCTGCGTCCTGCACTTGGGTTACAACAGCCCCCTGCAGCACTACAGGCTTGGGAACGAGTGGATGGAAAGCTGTCTGGCAGAAAAGGACCCGGAAGTGTTGGTCAGTGAGCTCAGAATTCTTTTTTCAGGTGTGGACATCTGGAATTTCCTTTGGCCTCCCATAGAATAATAACACATGAGGGTCTTTCTTATATCTTTATAAGGTTATCTAAGTTTCAGTTATTTGTTTGTTCTCGTAAGTTGGTTGTGTCTATGATGAAGATTTTTTCAGGTGCAGCGCCTGCTTAGAACTATAAATTCAGTTCTTACTTGCTAATCTTAATACTGTATTTATACTTTGAATTTTCTTGTGGATCATCTGAGAATTGGAAGTCTTTGTCAGGAGTCCAACTGGACACATGGCCTGAGTGTCAAATGCTCACGTTTCAAAATTTGATGGCATGTAGTGGCCTGAGAATCTGCTGTCAGGAGGTGCAACTTTGAGGCTATGCCCTGTTCACTTGTCATTACTGGCTCTATGTGATAAGGACAGCTTAAAATAGGCACTATTTTAATTTAATCCTATGAAACCTTGTTGCAAGAGTCTTATGAAGAAGGTACTGCGTGCTGTGAGGCAGGCAGTAGTGGTGAGCAGGTAAAGGGGAGCAGGCAAAGCACCACAATCCCCTGGGAATTCTCAGTACAGACATTCTCATGAATTTTGACAATACTTGCATATCAATATCATTAATTTTCTCATAATTCCAAGTACAGAGAGCTACCAGAGCAAAAGAGTGAAATTGTATTCTACTTTAGATATCTTCTATGTATAAATATTGATTAAAAATCATAAGCAAACCCCAGACCATCTCCTAAGAGAAGCTCCTTTTTAACCAATAGCAGGCTGTTTTGTCTTCATTGCTGGACTACAGTTCTAGCAGCTGTATCTCTGGCCTGAAGGCCTTATCCTTTTCAGGAATGATCTTCAGCCTATACCTGCTTTTACATAGCTAGATTAAGATGAAATAGATGGCTGGTTGCAAAAGAGAATATAAAACTGCATAGAAATATTCTAAATGCTCTATTGCTTCTCGTCTTGTTTAACATAAGGTCATTTTGTGATTTTTTTTTCCTATCTAAATCCTTCCTGAAGACAAAAATGTGCTGTGGGTTATAAAACTCTTAATTCCCCACCCTTAATGGCCTGATGAAAGATTGAATAATCCTCATGCAAGTTAGAACATTAACATGAAGTCCACAGAGGCGGAAGGAAACCAGGAAAGCCTAAAAAAGAAAGATCAACAGCTTCTGATTAAACAACATGTTATTTTAATTCTGTCTTGATTTAGTGGATGAGTTCAAATCAGTGGATTTTGAATAAAATCTCTTCTACACAGTAGATGTAGCATGTGTCTGATGCAAGTTGATATTCAGAATAGAGGTTTATCATCCTGGGGAGCTGTTTACTAGTTTGGGGTGACCCAGCTTTTTTGATCCTTAAGGGATAGAATTCTTACTTTTAATGAGCTTGAAGATCTTTATGCTTAATTGATTAGTTAGATTTTTAAAGTAGTAGTGCATGAATTTCTGAGCTTGAAAAATTATTTCTGCCTGGTCCACAGTGTTTTCCAGTTTAACCATGGAGGATGCAGAACTCTGTAGTCTGATAGTGTTTTCATTTTTTCACTTTTCCTCTCATTATCATCTCCTGTTTTAACCTTGCATCTCCTGATCTATTTTTGTTTTAAAATATTAGTCAGATGGATTACTTGCATGCTAGATTATGAGTTCAAAAGAGGAGTCAGTGGAAGACTGATGAACCCAGTGCTGCCCTGAATAGAGTCAAAGGTGTTTACTACATAATAATACTTATTCCTGTTTATCTGGTCGTGTGCTTGGTATCTCATCTCCTAAGAGCTGTGCATCTCCTGGTATATTCACCTGAGAATAATTTGCAGTCTGCAGTGTTCCATATTCTGGGTATTTTGTTTTGAAGACTGTAGTACTTTTATCAGAGTTTTTGTTGGACAGACTTCTACTCTTCCGTGGGAAATGGAAAATGTGGCAAAATCAGAAACTTTCACTGTGGCTGATTTCACTTGGTTTTGGGGGTTAGCAGGGTCTCAAATTTGAATTCTATATTTGAAATTGAAGACAGTAAATATTGATATTTTGCTCTATAGTTCAGGGAATAAACTAAAATGCTTGGGGCTTATCTGACTTACTCCAAATCAATCATGACTAGCCCTACTGAAATCAATGTGGCTAGAGTAGTATAAAATCAGTATTGAGTGTTTGTCAAGTTAAAGTTAACAGCATTTAGTGCTGAGCACAATCGAGGTAATTTCTGTAGCCTAGTATTTTGTCTTTTACTATCACATGGAGAATCACTGCAGTACTGCAGTCTCCACAAAGACTTCCATAGGACCTCTATGCTTGGCTAAATTCTAACTAAATCATTTTGAGAAGGAGTTGACAGAAGACCTTGTTTGTAACCCCTATTACAGTGTTCTAAACCCAAAGCTATAAATAACCCACCTGCTCTCTGTCTTCCTGCTGGCATATTTGCTGACTTTCCTTTTCTTTTTCTTAACTGGCATAATTTCTTGAACAATGTGTGAATAATCAAGACAAGGCTTTTTTAAAAACAATTTTTGATAGCTAACATTCTAATTGTTTCAGACTGCCATGATGGTGCAAATTTGATAAAATTTCTCACAAAAAGCAGGTAATTGGTGGCACTTCTTCAGAATAAATAGTTTTCTTAGAAATAAGAAAAGAGCTCTCATCTAACAGCTATTTTTCCAGAAAGACCATCTCAAAGTGGACTAAAACTCTCTCAAGACAAGTTCAAGATAAAGTTTTAATACTTTATTTATTTATTTTCTTGTGATTCTAGAAATTACAGAGCAAAGTTTGCAGAAAGCTGATTGAGGGCCTGGATTGGTAGATTAAATGCCAACCTCACAAGGAGTCTCAAGATACAAATGAAAGAATATCTCTTGCACTTGTGAGACTGAGTTTATCACTTCATTGCTCTAACACTTCTCTAGAATACAACTTTCCTGTTTAGCAGGGAAAAAGGAGTCACTTTTTCAGAGCCTAAGGCCAATTTCCTACTTGTGAAATATTTATTGTACTTGAAGATTTGCCAGATGCTCTAGAGAAGGTAGTTTGAAGATTTTGAATGTTAAAAGAACTAATTATTACTTGGGATTTAATTTTTGGAAATCTGTCAAGAGTTCTATGGCTTTCAGAGAAAAAAATAAAGGTCAACCCATCCTGACTCAATTTATGTATAATAGCTTATATTGTGGTACATGTGTACTATTCAGAAAGAATTCAAAATTAACTCAAGGAATATGTGATAGCTCCAGTGTTTCTTGTAACTTCTAGGCTTAATATGTGTGCTCTTGCTTTTCACTTCCATAAATGCTTTGTTTCTCTATGTATTATATCTAAATGCTTCTTAATACCAGTGTTTTAATTGTGGAAGTATAATGAAGAAAGGGAGACTACTTCAGTTTGATGAGAAAGTTATTCTTAAAGACAAGCAAAAAATTAAATTTCTGACTTGTCAAACATAATTTTTTCCACCACATTGTTTTCATAGTGTAAATATATTTTAGATGTTCCCTGAAAAGGTAATGGTTCTAAGAATCTTGGGAAATGTAATCCAGTCTTTAATTTTTAATATTGTGACCAAGTAGCTGTTTTTATTTCCAAATGAATTTGATGTCTGTGTTTTAAATAATGAAGTTGCCTGTGATGAGGCAGAGCTAGAGATGTTTGTGAATATCAGTAAAACTCCTGGGATGTTAGAAGACAGGGACTGTAATCCCCCCGAATGGAAGGACAAGAGGATTTCATTGCAGTTACTAAATGGAAGCTCCTGCCCAAAGATGTGTTAAATTGCAATATATACTTTGGAGATGGGAATGCTTGCTGGTATATAATTCTTTCAGACATATCTGTATATTCAGTTGCTATAGGAACAAGACATTTAGATAGAGTTAAGTAGAGAATAAACTGAGAACTTAATGTACAGCTCTTTCTGATGAAAGAGATGTCCTTTAATCCTCACATCTTGATGCCATCTGGACAATAGTTCAATATTATTTTACTATGTCATCTAAGTTTCTTCTAAAATATACTTTTGATCGTGCTTCAGTAATACATGCTGAGTGCAATAAACTGTCTGAGTGAAGCAATTGTTACTCTGCAGGGGGTGGGTAATTCCCAACTATAAGTAGAAGGCTTAATAGCACATATCAGTTTCCTTTTACATATATTGCATATATGCCTGTAAAATCCCTACACATACATGAAACTTGCATAAAACTTCAAACAACAATTCTGGAAATAACCCTACCAAATTCTATTTTGTCTTCTGGGGGAAGTTGGTTCCTGAACACAGTTTGTTTCCAAAGTTAATGAACCTTTCCTTTGGTTATATTGACTGAGTAATAAATGGCATCTATGACCCTAGTTCTTTGTGTCCAAATACAAGGTCTGATACTGAGAAATGTGGGACTAGTCTTCAAGAGAAAATTTCAGATGACATATTTAGATGTCTAAAATGGAGGAAAAAAAGTCAAAATAGAACTCTGCATCAGTAAAAGCTCTATGGTGAGGATAATGATAGATTTAATGAACTGAGAATTTGACAGGCTTTAGAAAAGCACAGTGAAAACTGAGAATTGAAATGCATCAAAATATTTCTTTTGTTACAAAGAAACATTCTCTGGGAAATATAGACTGCTACAAAAGCTTTAGATTCTTCTAAACACTATATTCCCTGTTCTGAGTCATATGGATGTCCAACTGTGACCTGAAAATCAGTAACTTCAAGAAAAATTCTGTGCTCTCTGCTGGATCCCCATCACCACATTGCAGTCTCTCTTTTAATTTTTATCTTTTCTTTTTCCTTTATTTTTTTTTTATCACAGACAAGCAATGTTACATATCAGACAGTCTGTAATCTGTATCTTATTTTTGACTGATATTTAGGTCTTTAGATCTTTAGTATGTGTATGTATTGCAGATTCACTCTGCATAAGATCTCCAGAGACTCAATCTTTCCTCTTCTTCCATACAACTCAAATTTCCAACCTGAATCTCATTATTTTGAGATGTAACAGAGAGAGAAGTCTCTCCGTTAAAGGAGGCTTATGTAAACTGTCTGTTATTTTGAATTTTCTGATATTATATGATTTTTTTTTTTTTTTTAGTTTTGTTTCTTTGATTTTTGAAATGTCTCTTGTGGCATCAGATCCTCTTCTTATTGTAAATAATGGCATGATGTAGTGGAGCCAAGAAATTGAACTGAATTAGTTTTCATTAACTAGGTCCAAGGATTTTTGGTGTACATCAGGGTGCATGTATTACAGGCATAACAGATGGGAAAAATATTTCTCCATAAATCTATGAAATTACTGACTGAAGAAGATGTTGATCCTTACTAGTTTGTGTTCTTGATTTTCTGAATGTGTGTATCCACATAGCCCCACTGAAGGCACTCCAGAGTGCCAACAGGAGATTAAAGACATTCAAGCCTGTAGGGCAATAGAATAATTACTGTGCAAACAGATGCACTCTCTGAACAAATGGACAATTTGAGAAGGGTGTTTAAAGTCCCAGAGAGGAAAGACACAGTATGCATTTTTGAAATGTCAGATCTGCCAGTGTAATTTTTTCTGTGTCAAACAGATTTTATTTTATTTGTCAGGGTAACTTGGCTAATGCACATAGATGAAACAGTGCATCTAAAATATTAACACTTTGATACTGTCTCATATCAGCAAAGTAGAGAGGAAAAAGAAAATAACCATAAGATCAATGCAAAGATATTTGAAATGTTTCATTTGAAATAGTTAGAATTTGTATAAAAAGTGATCTAATAACTTGAAGAAGATATCTGAACAACAAGCTAAAATCAGCAAATCTGAGGTGGTTTGAGATGTTCATCCTGGAGAAGGGTAGGATATGGGAAGATCTTAGAGCAGCCCTCCACTACTTGAACAGAGCTGGAGAGGGATTTTCACAGTGACAGTTAGTGATAGCACAAGGGTGATGGTTTTTAACTGATGGAGGGCACGTTTTGATTAGATGTTAGGAAAAAATTCTTTGCTGTGAGGATGGTGAGGCACAGGAAGAGATTTCCCAGAGAAGTTGTGGATGTCCCATCCCTGTAAGTGTTCAAGGCCAGGTTGGATGGGCTCTGAACAACCTGGTACGGTGGAACAGGAGTTGGAATAGATGATCTTTAACTGGACTAGATCTCTAACGTTCCTTCCAAACCATAGTTCTATGATTCTATGAAATATACACATACAAGGCACTGTACTTAAAAAGAAGTCAAAAGCAAATGAGAATAGCAGAATAGATGGAATTATCACCAGAAATGCAAATCTAATGCTGGGAGACACTGAAGAAATCCTTGCATGAAGATCCTGAATGTGTTTGTTTCTCTTTAATGTTCCAGTATTGTCTTGGAGGGCATCTGTCAAGTTTTGGCCATTACTACAATTGAATGATTTATACCAAATGTCAAGGTGTAAAGGAAAGAAAAAAGTAGTAATAAAAGGATTGGATAGAAAGACACCTCCAATTCTCCTATAAGACAGGAAATGGAGAGTAATGGAAAAATAAACTAGAGTTTATTAGAATGATGATTGTAATAAAATTTTCTCCAAATCCACCTATCCCTTCCCTGCAATGGGATAAGATATTAAGTCTCAGGAGGCAAAACCAATATGCAGAATATTTCATGAATTACAGAATTCAAAAAGCATCTACATTAGAGTCAAGTTTTTTCGAAGTGATGTTATGTTTTTTACTCAACTGTACTGTTAGCTTATATCAGAATGGCTTAATACCTTTTTGTTCATATTTGTATAACTACTTGTCCTCTGAAAACTTATCATTTAATATGATTATTTAAAACATTGTTTCTGTTAGAAAATGTATTTGACTTGAAACTATGTTTTTATATTATATGAAGATGCTCAATGCATAGTTAGGTGAAATTAGGAAAGATGCATGATTCCAGAATACAAGATAAATACCTTACTAAGAATTTTATACATATCTATATCTATATCTATATCTATATCTATATCTATCTATATCTATATCTATATCTATATCCCTTCACTTCTTTTATTGGAATATCTGTTCTACAGAAAGTATAAATAAGGTTAATGTATG
>VZRX01009467.1:224996-267820 GCA_013398075.1 Notiomystis cincta | reverse complement strand
AAAAAAAAAAAAAAAAAATCACGGATTTCTCATGCAAATAAAATTCCTTTGTGCTATTCTGTGGAGCATCCTGAAATGCACTATAATTAATTTTGTTTTCAGAAAATTGATAGATACTGGATACATTTTCAATACTTAAGGCCCATCCTATTGTATAAGATAGTCTACTTTGCCAGAGTCATGCATCTGAATAATTATTCCATGAAGTTTTGGCTTATACTGTTTCTTTTTACAATTAGTCTGGTAGCAGCTTGAATGAAAATTAGTTGAGTGACATTAGCTAGATGAATAGCATTCATTTAGTTATTAATAGACCTTGAAAATATTTCTGTCTTCTGGAATCATTCAACTTTATTATTTGGCAGCAAATATCTTAATGAAAATTAAGATCATAAAGTGTATGCTTCTGTTCTTACTCAGTTCATTTAGTGATATTTGAAAACTGTGTTTGTGGTTCCAAAAAGTGCTGTATTCTTTGCTCTTTATTATATCACAGGCTTACTCATAATAAATATGTCTATTAATAGAGTGAATATTACTTGTGTGTTCATCTATTTGGATGGTATATATACATGTGTGTTTATATGTATACATATATTTTATAAATATATAAATAACAGTTACATACATTTGAATAAAATAATCTATTTTTTGAGATTTAATCTTAAAAAGTGTTATTTTTCTTGCTACAAATAATCTTTACAGTTCTGCTTCCCATTTTTAATGTTACCTCTATTCCTCTCTTACAGTTATTGTGTCTTAATTTCTCAGTAATTACAGTAACAAAATTGGTTTGGGCCTTAGAGGTTGATATCCTTGATGTACTAATATCTGCTAATGGCCTTACTATAATAGTATGGATAAAGACATAGTAATTACAGCTTTTCACCATTATCCTTAATCCAATAGCATGGTAGGTGGCTGGGTTAGATTTTAGTTTAGCTACATTGGGTTTTGGGTTGTATTTAGGAAAGCTAATAAATAAGATTTCAGTACTAGTGAATGAGGAGGGAGGTGGTGGTTTTTAAATTGTAGATCATTTTCAGGAGAAATCTAGGAACTGGAATGACTAACTAGCTGGAAACTGAAGACCTGAAGATAAATCAAGGTGCACATAAAAATAGTGTCATAATTCCAGGTAGATATTTAGGATGACATCATAATTTAAACTCTCTGTCCCATATAACTAATTATCTAACATATGTTAAAACTGCTTAATATTGCAGAAATTAGTATTCCTTAACTTATGGTACCAGAAGTTACCATAAATTTGGCAGAAAGTTTCACCTCTTAAATTCTGGATCGGCAAATGGCATTTGTTAATAATGTTAAGCACAATGAGACCATTACTGTGGATTAAAGGCAGCTCCTTACTTTGGCTTCCAAAATGTGGGGATATAATGGATATAATTAAAATTGGAATGTGAGTTGATTGTTTTTCCCAGTACTGATAAACCATAATGGAAGTGGATCAGCAGATAGGTACTTAAGTTAAAACATCTAACTTGCACTGGAATTTAATTGTAAAATGCTATTTTCAGATATCTGCTAAAGCAAGGTTTACTGCACAATAGCCTAATAAACTGTTCAAATAGTAGTTAAATTTAAATAACAATTAACATAAACACAACTAACATTGCAAACCAGTTGAAAAGAGTTCATAATATCTTTTGCTACACCAACTAACATATACTCATTCAGTGATTATGTAATCATCCCTGGTGGAGAAAACACAAGAGAGCACATTGAATTAGAAGGGATAATTGCTGCGATAATAACTAAACAAAGATGTGACTCTTTAGGGTTCAGATTGGTTGTTGGAACCATAATGACTTTTTTATTTCTTTGTATTACAGCTTTATTTCACTTTTGCAAAAGGTTTTTCTCTTTTTCTTGCACTTAAGATTACCAAAAGCATGAAGTGAAAAAGGAAATAAAAGCTGTAAAAAGCTACAATTCATATTGCAGTCATAATTTGTCTTGATTCATTGCTTTGTAGTCTCTTTAGGTCAGAATTTGCAGGAGCCAGTAGAGCATCAGAAATCCTTATTAGAAAGATGATGTGGATTAATCTGCCTCCTACATTGTGGCTCACTGACATCTACCTTCAACATGAGTATTTATTTTCAGTCTGAAGTTTGGTGTCACTAATTAAATCTCTGGATCTAGGTTTGTTTGGTAATTTGGTTTTTTTTTAATATTGTAAGTAAATCATCTTTTGAGCTTTGAGAAATATGGGAAAATATACATTTCCTGAATGAGAGTGTTCAAAACATTAGACGGAATTCTGATTTCATAATGGTTGTGATTTTTAGAAGTGGTGATGTTGAAACCTAATCATACACATGTAATAGAAAATTATCTATTTATGTAACCTTTGTTTATGGTACAACTTACAAAAGTCGTAAGGGTAGAACAATGAGAGAAATGTCCAAATCTTTCATTCTCTAGATTTTCTGTAACAGACTAAGGGTTGTGTGTCACAACATTCCCACCAAGAAGTTATAGCTGATATTCCTCATTACTGCAGATGTGGTCCAATCATCTCCACCAGAAGGGTGTGATTTAGATTCCAGTTGAATCTTTTTGAGTGCTACTTGTTAGTGCAAATTATTGTACCTCAGTGTGACAAGTATTATAGACATATCCTTGTGAGAGGTAATAGAATAACAAATATCTATTTAAATGACATATAATTCTTGACATGATTTATGAGGAGAAAATTCTTCATGTAGTTTTACTTAGTATGGAGATATGGATTTGGATCCTGTAAATTTCAGTTTTATTTTTTTTAGGTTAACTGTCACTAAATCACAAATAAGTGTAGATTAAGGTGAAACAACTCAAATTAACACCATAACAAATGCTTAAGTCCAGATAATTTATTTCATGCTTACAGAAAGTGTAGAAGGTGAGAAGTGATGATTTGGACAGGTAGTAATTATTAAGTGATTAAGTACAATAATTTATCTTGAAAGCAGGGGTGCCGACAAAGTAACAAAAATGAATGAGGTTGGTCTTGCACTGAATTTTTTGTTATAGTGCCAACCTGTTCTGAGTCTGAGATCACCAAGTGGCTGAGTATCATGGTAAAGTTCTGAATGTCAAACCTCTGCTACTAATCTTCAGACATTTCTAATCTTTCTTCCTTTCTGACCATGCAACAGAATGCCCCACACCCCTGCTTGGGTTTTTATTTTTGTGCCTGTTTCAGGGGATATGGTAATGCATTGCTGTTTTGCTCCTTCTTGTGATAAGGGATTCATTTTGATGTTTGAAATAAAAGTACTTTGGGGCGTGGTCCACGTCTCTGATTTTTTCTTTTAACAGTGCGTGACACTGCAGGTCTGTGCTGCTTCACTGAATTTCTAGGCAGTCACTGCCACATTATAACTGGAAAAATGTTGAGGTTTGCTTCCATTTTCCATGTAATTAACATTCCTAGCTGAACAGGAACTTAACAATATTGTATGCTTCTTCAAATGCTGTATAAGAACTTCCAGGGAAAAAGATCAAATAAATAGTATGGTATCTTTATCAATATTTATTACAGAAGATTCTACATATGCTGAAGTGCATATGTTACATATGTTACATATACTGAAAGTGGGATCATCAGGTTCTGCTAATTAGTAGACAAAATGCTGCTCACATTACAGTTTCATGAAAATGAAAATTTTGTTTCTCCTATTTTCACAGGTTATGCCATCTGGCTTCACTTTCATTCAGTGCATGAACAGCATTAACTTTTAATTTTTATCATGTACAAAGTGCTAAATTAATTCCTTTATTTCCTGTGTCTTCTAAATTGTTAGCATAATTAAGACCTCACTTAGCAGAATATTGCATATTAATCTCATGGCCTCTTTCACTAACATGCTAATTTATTAGGATAAAATAACACTGTAACACTTCAAGACATGGAACTTCCATAGTGTTTCTATTAATAATATCTAAATTTTTAGAATTATCATCAGATCTCATCACGCAGCACTACTACTGAGTTAAATATATGGCATCAGTGTTCAGCAATGGAATTTTAATTTTCTTCATGCTAATATTACTTCCAATCTCTCTTCTTTGAGGCAATACCAGCTGCATAATACGAAGTTGGACCTCCTTCAGAAAGAGGATTTTCTGTTACTCTAGTTTAGTATGTAATTTTATTTGGGGAAATATGAGATAGTGTACATGTGCTTTTGAAATTTAAATCCAAACCCTCAAAGCCTCTCAGGTTTATGAGATCAATTCTCAAAATTAATTTATTTCTAATGACTGTATTGTTTCATTAGTTTTACTATTGCAGATAATACTGGGTGTGTATGTGATTTTAAATTTTTTTATCATTATCAAGAACAGCTTTTATTGCATTATTAATTCAATAGAATGGTCACAGAAAAAGCTGTTTTCCTCTCCACTGTGTCTTCAGGTCAGTAAGGTAATGTGAATTGTATGAATTGAATGGTTCCACCAGAAACGATTGGCCTGACCATACACTTGAAAATACAGATGTACTTTAAATACCTTGATACTTCAAGGCTGATTTCTACATGTTGAAGTTGTCAGGATGAGTAACTGCAGGCCTAGTGAGGCTGAATCTGGAACTAGATGTGCTACTGTGTCCAGTTTGGGGCTTCTCAGTACAAGAGAGACAGGGAACTACTGGGGCAGGTCTAGTGAAGGCTGACAAAGATGATTGAGGGACTGGAGCATCTCTCTTATGAGGAAAGGCTGAGGGAGCTGGGTCTGTTCAGCCTTGGGTAGGGACAACTGAGAGGGGACCTCACCAATGTCTGTCAGTATCTGAAGGGAGGGTGCCAGGAGGATGGATCCAGGCTCTGCTTGGTGGTGCCAAACAATAGCACAAGAGGCAATGGGCAAGAACTGAGGCACAGAAAGTTCTACCTGAACATGATCAAGTACTTCACTGTGCAGTTGACTGAGCACTGGAATAGGTTGCTCAGAGAGGTTGTGGAGTGTGCCTCATTGGAGATATTCCAGAACTGTCTGGACACAATCCTGTACCATGTGCTCTGGGATGATCCTGCTGGAGCAGGGAGGTTGGACCAGATGAGCCACTGTGGTCCCTTCCAGCATTGCCCATTCTGTGATTCTGTGAATTTCACTAAGTGAACTGGTCATGAAATATATGCAGCTTCCAAATGCTGGAGTAGATCCTGAAAGTGTAAATATTGTTTGGCAACAGGGTTAGTGTCACAGATTGTGCTATATTTTATGTAGTCAGATAGCTCTGAAAGTCCAGAACTTTTCCTTTAATCTATTTCATATGCTATCAAAAATGTATCTTTTAGTTAATGTTTGAGTCTCAGCAAATGATGTGCTTCTTTCAAACCGTATTAATAATTTTCAGCTTTTATGGATTCATTCTATGATTCTAGTCTCATTCTCCATGTTTGGAAGAAGCAATACTTAGATACTCTCCTAACTGTCAAAACATGCATTCTATTTATGTGCCTTTTGTCACTTCTCACTTATCCTGAAGAGATATAAAAACAGTCTGCAAAAGCCTTTTAATTTTAGGAACCAACTTTGTTAAGTTTTAAAAAAAATTTTGTAAAACAGAAGTAGTAGCTCCTGAAAATTGGTGTAAGAATTCTAATTTTGGAAACGAATGAGATGAAAGAAATAAGTATTTCTATTCTTCTCAGTATGATTCTGAACTCGGTCAAGAGATTCAATATTTCTTGTGAGACTTCATTAATCAGAAATTGAAAGAACTAAAAATAATGCAGTCAGTGCAGTCAAATGGGGTTAAAGGAAAGAAGATCTTGCTTGACAAAATTAATGTAATGATGTCTTTTACAAGCAGAAAGGGATATTGGAAATCAGTGTTCTTAAAAATATGATACAATTTTAAAATTATACGGTATAGAGTAGAAGTTGGTTGATGGCTCCCAAATTTATTTTAAAGGGTATATAGGCACCTATACGGTGTTTTTAAGCGGTACTCTGAGAGAATTGATTATACAAGGCTTTCTTAAGGCTTTTTTTCCAGAGATCTGGAACAAAATATAAAATCACTGGTTGTAATGAAACACCTAGAGAATGCAATGCATCATTTAGCCTAAAAGAACAGTTCTGAGTTGGTCACATTCTGAAGTATGATACGATAAACTTGACACTAGAAAATTGTTTAATCTCATCAATATAACACAGGGCTGAAAGCTGACAATGCTTTTCAGGCCAGTGTTTGACTAGGCAGAGCTTTAATGATGCAGATAATCTTGTGTTGGGACAACCTCCTAGTGACTGTTATGGAAGTTCTCTGACCTCGCAATGATGCAGCCTCCATGGACAGCTGTGCATAAGTGGGATTGCTTACACATCAGGAAAACTTGATACTTTTCAAACCTTAAAAAGCTGAGGTTTGTCAACATTTTATTAGCCTACTGTGCATACATGGTGTACAACTGAGATGAGTTGAAACTATTTGACGTGACTAGTGTACTGGAATCCTATCTCAGGATTCTGTCAGAGCCAAGACTTCACCTTTGGTTGCTATGTTGATACAGACTGCTCTGCATGTATGGTTGAAAATTTGAAATCTGAAGAGGTAAAACCTCTGGGATTTTAAGGCATAAGCTCTACAGTGTGTGTCTGCAACACTGGGATCTCTGTGCCATCCAAGCCCAGCCATCTGTGTTTTGGCTTTTAATAGCTTGGTCTGGAGTAGCAGCAGAGTGTTTTCAGGAACAGGACTGAGCTACGGTGCATTGTTCTGCAAATATTCAGTAGCCATTGAAAAGAGACTTCATGAGAATTCTAAATATTTTGACCATATTCCTCTAATGTAAATTGTCCCTTGTTTCATCTGTTACCCATTATTTCTCTCCCCATTGCACAAGACTTATACCACCATAGGACAGCACCAAAAGACAGTTTAGAAGTCCTTAGAAATGTTACTATTGCAATGAGGCTTTTCTTCTTTCTCCAGGAGGATCATTTTTGCCATTGATTTCTCTAGCTCTATTGGGAAAGGACCTGGACACCTACCTTGTTCTGAGACCCAAGAGGACACAGTGCTTTTCTATCCATTTTAAGGGCTCTGGAGCATTACCTAGATGCTTATGAATCTTATATCTTACTGGATTAGTGACAGTGTTCTTCTCCAAGACCTAATAGAGGAAAATTATACCAGATAATAAATGTTTAAATTTATGTTCCAGAAATTAACCTTGAGGTCTGACATGTATGCTTAACTGGGGAAGGATATGGATAAAAGAATTAATATCTGTCCAGTTTTACAACTGAAAAGGCATGAAAAAATCATCTTTAGAAATAGATAAATACACATCTAATTGATGTTGTGAAAGTCAATGTGTAATTACATCAATTACAGTTAAATTAAATATCCAAGCCAATGAAACATCTATAGAAAACACTTTTTCCACGTGGTGGAGGGTTGCCTTCCTTTTCTTTGTGATCCACATATTACAATATCTCAACAGTATAAATATATACATTAATATTAATATTAATAATTTCCCTAAGGTCATACATGTAATAGATGTGCTAATTCTCTTAGAATACCATAAATAATTCAATTTACTTTGGGGAAATTTTTCTGTATTTTTTTGGCATGATGTCTTGAACCACTGCTTGCCCAAGTAGATTGTTGATTCTTGTGTACTTTGGTTCAGGAGGCTGGAAGGTGGCCTATTAATTTTGTCTTTAAAACAATCAAACAGAGGGTTATTCTGACTTTGAAGCAGCAGTTATGTGTCCATTATACATAACACTACTAAAGAATAGAATAGCTGTCAGTCCAGATTAGAATCCAAATGTTTCTACAGAGCTCTTCACATTTGTGTGTGACCTCTGTCGACTTCCCTTTCTCATTTCTGCTGGATGTCAGGGAGAAGGAGTGAAAGGAAGTTTATTCATTTCTCACAGCAATACTCCCCAACACACGTCTTCAGGGTTGTGTTTCTTAAAGTAACAATTGACAAAGCTTCAGCAGTTCTCTCTCTGTGTGTTTGCAAGCTGTTACACCACTTTTAGTGACACCTTTTCCTTCATGGTGGAAGCATAACAGAAAATATGACAGTTCTGGTGGAATATATCACTGGAAAGAAGTAGTTAGCAGGGCAATGACAGGACTGTGGGAGATAGTCATCCACCCTGGCAGTCCCAGAAAATGACCAAATAGGGGGATAATGTATTGATGGAACTAAAACTTAATTTGTAATATTTGTAATTTTTTTTTTTTGTCCCAGGTTAAAATGATATGTTTTCTAGCATAGTCTTCTATTTCTTTTCATGTAAGCTTTAAGAAAAATTTGTGGGAGGACACCAAGTTACTGTCCTGTCTGTTAGGCAAATGTCTTGGTCTTGACCCTTTTGCAGCTGATAAAACTGCAAGATCTGCTATTGCTTTTTCTGTAATGGGCACAAAAGAAAGATGTAATATTATGCTATTAGTAGAAAATTGATCCCAAATATCATAAATCATTATCATTTAAGAATTAAAATAATTTTTATATAAAATGTTTGAAATGTGGGGTTTTTTTCGTATTTGATGCTTAATAAGAAAATCAAACACATATTTGTCTTGAAAATATTTATTCTACAGTTTTTGTAGGCTGTTTGTTTATTTGTTTGTTTGTTTTTGTTTGCTTTGTTTGGGGTTTTTGTTGGTTTTGCTTTTTTTCCCAATAGCCCCATTCCCTCCTCCACTTCTTGCAGAGAGAAATGTGTGTGAGTTCAGGCTTTACTTGAATGTGGGAGATTGATACATGTTTGCACTGCGTATTCTAGTTTTGTTCATTTGATAGGATTCTACCACAGTACCACTTCTTGAAGTATGGATACTTTATGAAGTTAAATATACAATTTATTGGGACAAAAATGAAATATGGTTGCCTTTGAAATAGAAATTCAGCTGTCTTGTCTGTTAAATGCTAAGGCAATGAACCCTTTTCTCCCCTTCACATTTTGGTCCAACATCTTTCACCAGCATTCTTGATGGTAGTAGTCAATGCACTCCTTGGTAGGTTCTCTGGGAAAAGTTTGTGTGGTTTATGCTGTGTGGTGTGCTCCTTCTCCAGGTCTGCTTTTTATCGTTTTCCTTTATGCCTTCTGTAAACTTTTTCCAAATGAAGGCGAGGAGTTGCTCTTCAAAACAATCTTTTTGCTCCTCAAAATCTTGCATTTTTTCTCTTCAGCAGAAGCACAAGCAAGGCAAATAGCCCTTCCTCAGAAGCTCAGCCATACGTATAAAAATACAGCTTACAGTGGTGAACACAAAAATGAAGTGCATGCATCCATCAGAGTTGATGACAGTGTCCTAAACAAGGACAGAAGCTTCCAGAATAGGATGCCATTGGGCCCAACAGGAGATTATGGAAAATGAAGGGTTGCTTAGAAACCACACCTTGAGCATGTAGGGAGAGGCCTGTTTTGCCCAAGAACCAGGGCAAGCTGGACAGCTAGCAAAGAAGTTTGCTACTAAAATTGTATTGCTATGAGCGTTTCACAAAATACTGCATTACAAAGAGGTTTTTCAGTCACCAGATAGCTTGTTTTGACGATCTTTCAGTGTAGATAGCTGCAGGCGCTGTGCTAGTCAGTCAACAAAATTGGGACTGTGTTTTCAAGAGAAAAAAAGGAAGCAGATATTGCTCTGTCCATACAAATGTGAAGCAGAAAAAGTGCCCTGAAGAAACTCCCAAAACTCACTCACACAAATACTTTAAAAAAGACATAATAAAGAAGGAGGTCTGTAGTTTCTTTAGTTTTGGTTTACAACTAGGTTGGTTGCATATGTGTAAAAAATAAAACACATATGTTTAAAATAAAAGAATGTTTTTTAAAAAGAGAAATAGTCTAATAATAAACTTTAAAAAAATCTAAATAGGGATTTGCAAAGTTAATTCAGACATTGAAACAGTTATAATAGACTTATGTATATCTCTGTGTTGGATCAGCTATAGAAATTATTTTCATACAGTAAATTCTAGCTGATGTGCTCTTAGATGCTCAGTTTTTCAGGTTCAGGATACAGTTCCTCAGCAACCCTGTATCTTCTGGTTGTCTTTATGATATGGTATGTGGATTTGAACATATTATCTTTTTGTTATGTTCCAAAATCATTTTGGCTTAATAATCAGCTTCAAATATTCTTTTTTTAAACTCTGTCAGAATCTCATAATTATAATTTACTTAGGAAGCTGTTTCAGTCCAGGTGGTGTTATCCAGCTAATGAACCTGATATATAACTGAAATTCTAGAATTCTGTTAAGCTGGAAAAAGCTGGGGAGAATAACAAGATGGAAATAACATTAGGAAGAGGTTTTATTTTATTTTTTTAAATTTTTCTAAATGGTATGAAGTAAGGGATCATGTGTTTCAGTAGGCAAAGCTAAAATGATAATTTTCCTCAGAACAGGGATCTCCATAAAGGGACAGTTTAAATACCATTATAGTAATATAAGAAGACTGGTATATTTTGCTTCTTAGGAGAGACTGATTCTGTTTCTATCTTTATGACTTAAATGTGAAAAATATTGAGGGCTTCCATGGAAAGGTTGTGGCTGCTTACATGTAATCAACACAGAGGAAGGAATTTTACATATATATATATACACACATACAAATATATATATAAAAATAACAATGTAGAACAGTCTCTTAAGAGAAATATTATATGGGCTTGTTTTGTAAATGAACTTCAGAAACCCAAATAGAATGTGTGTGTGAGAATTTTGTATCTTTATGATTGTTTTATAACTAATTTTTGGACTTCTGAGAGATAATATGTTCTGAGAAATAATATATATTGAGCACAATAACTCTGTTTCTTTCCTTTAGGTACCACATAGTGAGGTTTTCTTTCTTACATATCAAGAGAAACCATTTGTCTTGTGTTCCTTTATCAGTTTGTTTATGGGAAAACTCCAAAGGAAGACCTCTGCTTAAAAAACGAAAACCAGTTAATGTGCTGTCTGTTAGAGAGAAAAGTTCTTCTGAAGTTTAGTGGCCCTTAATGGTGCATTTCTGTTGTCATGGAAATGAGGATTTTTTTGGTAGGTTTATTTGTTCTACTTTTGCTTTTTATCGCCTTCCTTTTATAAGTTTAGCTTTGTACTGGCAGTGTTGTGCTTCATAAAAGAAAAGTTATACTTCCTTTATCATCCTTTTACTTCCCTTTTATGTCCACTAGAGTTTGATGGCTAAAAGGCTGAGAAAGAAACAAATATTAGGAGATAGGAAGGTATTGGGCATGTACTTCACCTTATAGGAACAGAATCTCAATCTGGCATCATTACACTGAATCATGCAATAGTAAAGTTAAAGATTAGATTGGACTAAATGCTATATATTGTTGGCATTTCCCATCTCATACAAATGTGAGTTGCAAAGTTTCTGATGGAGGCCATGAAAGCAATCCAGTTTTTAGTGTGTCTCTTTTCTATCATTGACTGAACAGGAGGTTTGCTCCTTTGTGCTTAAATACAGTGTCACACTGTTTACAGTTCTTTCATACTTGTTTTTTCTGAGTTTTGATAAGAAAAATGATTCAAACATAAAAGTGGTTAATGCTATTTACTGAATAATTAGAAAGTGACATTAATGAGTTAATCCTGTCAATTCTGATGCTAGGAACCCCTGAGGCATGTCAGCATCAGACAGACCTCTTCAAGATGTCCATGACATGCTACACAGAATTTCCATCCATGGTAACATTCCACATACCTCACCACCTGCCATGCTTTTAATAGTTTTCTTCCTCATCATTAAATTTATCAGTTAAAAATGGTCTGTTTTCTCATGATAAAACCATTAATTTGTGATATAAAGAGTGTTAAATGTCCACAAAGGACATTAGAACATCAGACAGGACCATCTGTACATCCTGCTGTAACATCTGTACATCCTCCTATAACACCTGCAAGCTACCATGACAGGGCAGAGCACGGGGTCATTCAGCGGCCACTTGGGATGACATATGGATACTAGCTGGGGAGGCTTAGCTGGGTCAGCATATACCTCAGGATCTCTAATTCCTCCTTATGTCTTCAGAATGGTCCCCCCAGAGCAGGTTTTCTGTAAGTCTATGTTAAAATAAGCTGAAGCACTGTAATCAAGGGATATCTGTAAAAATAAGCACATAAACATTTTTGTGCTGATTCCGAGATGGAGAGAAAGCATGATTCAGGTTGTGAATAATTTGAGCCCTGCTCTGAATTCACACACAGGTTCCTTGCTTCTAAGAAAAGGTGGGAAAGGTTAAAAGAGATCATACTGGAGAAGTGTGATCTGTTTTGCATAGTGTCTTCTTTCATGGGAGAACCTTCCTTTTACATCTATCATTGTTTTTGCTCTGATATGATGTTTCATCCTTCCTTCCAAAGTTCATATTATAATGAAATAAATATGCAGCCAGTAACAGCTGCAGCTGGGTTCCTAAGAGGTAGACCTTGCAAACTATTATAAGTTGCCATATTTTGCTTAGAGCATGAAAAACACGGGGAAAAAAATCTGTTAGCTGTGGCAAATCCCATGTGTATCTAAGACAACTTTCACTCTTTCTCAAATCTTTAGTTACATGCTGTGTCTCCAGTATGGTCACTTTCAGGGATTTGATGCCTTCTGCGAGTACTTAGTTTTTTAGCTGTCCTGCTAATTTATTTTTTTAAAAATTTCCTTATTTTTACAATTCTCCATATGAACTTTAGTAAAACAATGATTGATATGCTTTGTTCTTTTTCTGTGTTTTGTCACAGCTTTTCTGTATGTTGCTATATATTTTGAAATCTAGTGCCTTAGTATCTCACTGATTGTTTTCCTTCTGTATTGATGTACTCAATTCATCAGTGCCTTCACTTGGGGCAAAAGTATATTTACATTTTTATATGTGTAAATTGCTGTTCCTCTTTAGAAAGAAACAAAACAAAAATAAACAAAACATTTTGATGCTTATTATTATTGCAGGTATCATACAAAATATTTAAAGTAAAAGAAATATCTTGTTAGTGCAGGATAATTAAAAGAGGCACATAACGAGTTAGTATTTTATTAAACATATCCTTCAAAAAATTATGCAGATGGTTAATTCACCCCTGAACATCTGAGATTACTTCTTTTAGGTTTTATGTGCTAAGTATACAAAATATTTTTGAAGTGATAAAAAAAATAGTTTTTAGAACAGATATGCATTCTTATGATCTACATTATTAGCAGATAGATTTAGAAAGACAAACAATCTTCATGTTATAGGTTATTACACAATTCAGAAAAGAATGTTCACTTTACTGTGATGCACACTTGAATTCTTAATGATAAAATAATACTAGAATAACTGTCATGAGCATAACAACATTAGAAAAGTCTTGATTTTATTCAGCCCATTTTTTTCCATTATTTGGGCCATAGTATGGGAGACAGACTAGTAAACTTCCTGAGAATCCCTTACCAGAGTAGGTGTTGGCTTTACAATTTTTATATTTATACAAGGATTAGTGGAAAAATTGTAGTACTTTTATTTGCTAAAATTTCTACAGCATGAGGTGTAAATTTTAATAGGTGCAAAGAAGGCTTAGAGAAATCTGATATTCAAAACATGTCTAAACCAGTAATCAGTTTACTTTGGTGAGAGTAAAGGTGATAATTCAGGAAATGTAGTTTGGTTTCCCATGTTTTAACCATCTGACAGCTTTTACTCTCCTTGTGGGAACCTTTTTTTTCTTTTGGTCATCTGAAAACTGATCTGTAATCCATTTATGTGATTTAGTTTTCCAGATTAGGAAGATCCTCTAATTATGTTGTATTAAGAGATTGCAATTAGAATTTGTAATGGAATCTTAGCTTGAATACCACCCAAAATGTGCCACTTCAAAAAAACCAAAAAGTTTTGCTAATCTTTATTTCCCCCAACTTGTCCTGTTGTAATGTTGCTCTGTAATAAGAATATTGAATGCTACTTTGAGTCTTTCAAAGTCAGTAAGTAAGTTACAGAGATTTAAAAAGGGATTACAGGATCCAGGGAATTCACGAACCAGCATCATTAAACCAGTGTTCATGGAAGATATTTATAAACTGTTCTTTTGTAGCCTGTAATTGAACACACAGTTTCAGTTATGTATTTTAAATCTCTTTCTCTGTTTTTCTAGGAATGATAAAGGGGTAGGGGTGAGGGATACAGTGGAGCACTTCAGTGTATGTTGTGTGAGGAGATGATTTACATGCCTTTTGTTGAGTGGCATGTATGTTGCATAAAGTTCTCATTTGTTGGATACTTTGCATCTGAATAGAACTACACAGGAGTGTATATGTGTATGGGCATGTTTATATGCACACATCTACATATATACATGCATACACCTATACACATACACACATATTTATATTATCTAGGTGCACTTCATCTCTAGAGCTTCGAGCAATGTTAGAAGCGTGCAATTTTTCTTTTAAAGAAAAAATCATTTTTGGGTTTTGGTTTTTCTTTGGCATGACAGTTTCTCTACAAGAATGGCAATGATGCCTGTGTTAGATTCCTTACATTTGTTTCGTTTAAGCTATAAGAGACAGGGATGCATTGCTCATTACGGGGTGTGCTAAGGAGTAAAAAGCTTGATGGTAAATTGTATAAGCAGAGTCTAACTTCTATTATTTCATAAATTGTATATTTGAGATGTCTCAAGTTTTTTAAAAAAAGGCAACTAAAATAGTCATTGTAATAATTATTAAACATCTATGATTTTTTCAGCTTGACAATTGTCCATAAATCATAAGCTTTCTATGCCAATGGGAGGACCTGCCCAGAAGCCTTTTTTTTATTTGTCTTTTTTTGACTCAACTGCTAATCTCCCTTTTTTGGCTTATTTTTCTTTTCTTAATCCTTTCAGAGTTTGGATGAAATAGATGCAGTTGGAGAAAAGTCAAGTGTTAGCAAAAATGTAGTTGGCATCTACACAAAGAATCTACTGAACTGCTCCCTGTGTCTCACTTCAGTGCCTGGTAAAGTCATGGAGGAGATCATCGTGGGAGTTACTGAAAAGCATCACAGTCATCAGTCACAGCCAGCACACATTCATGAGGGGAAAGTCCTGCTTATCAAACCTGATAACATCCTTTTATGACAAGGTAAGCTCTCAGTTGATGAAGAGAAGCCAGTGGATATAATCTTTTTGGATTTCAGTAAAGCTTTTGATACTGTCTCTCACAGGATCATTCTGGAAAAAAATGTCCAGCACACAGCTGGAAAAACACATTATGCAACAGGTAAACAACTGACTTAGGGGGCAGGCACAAAGGGTTACAGTGAGTGCAGTGGCATCAGACTGGGGACACCTTCATTAATGCCTTGGATGCAGGACTCAAAGGAGTACTAGGTGTGCAGATGCTAGTAAATTGGGATTTTAAGGAAGGCAAAGCCAGATCCTTCCTTCCTATGGAAGTGGAAGTGTACATACAAACTGGGAAATGAGGGACTGGAGAGCAGCACTGTGGAGAGAGGTCTGAGGGTCCTGGTCAAGCTGAACCTGAGTCAGCAGTGCCCTGCCAACTGGGAGGACCAACCCTGTCCTGGGGAGCATCAGGCACAGCATCACCAGCCAGGCAAGAGAGGGGACCACAGTGTAAGAGGGATATAAAGCTATTAGAAAGCAACCAAAGGAGAGCTACAAAGATGGTGAAGGACCTTGAGGGGAAGCTGTGTGAGGAGCAGCTGAGGTCACTTGGTCTGTTTAGCTTAGATAAGAGGAGACTGAGGAGAGACTTCATTGCAGTCTGCACCTTCCTTATGAAAAATGATGGAACCTGAGGAAATGGTCTGAAGTTGTGTCACAGGAGTTTTAGGTTGGAATTAGGAAAAAGTTCTTCACCCAGTGGGTGGTTGGGCACTGGAACTGGCTCCCCAGGGAAGTGGTCACAGCACCAAGCCTGGCAGAGTTCAAGAAGCATTTGAACAGTGCTCTCAGGCACATGGTGTGTTTCTTGCAGCTGTTGTGAGCAGAGACAGACTTGATGATCCTTGTGAATTCTTTCCAGCTAGAGTTATACTGATCCTATGTCTTATGTTGTCTAAAAGTCTTAACTGCAAAGATTGTTCTGTGTCAAATAATGAACAAAGCCAATACTTAAACTACAACTTGTAGAATAATGGAGGGATAACTTTAAATTAACGAGCTGGGGTTTTGCAGGTAGTCAGTGGATAGGTTATTATTCTGTGATTTATGTGCTGTACATGTGCAGGAACTTGGCTATTTGTTCTGTGTTGTGATTTGTGTGGAGAAACTGTAGAATCTGAAATGAAAAGCAGGAGAAATGGATGAATTATAGGGATACCTCTCATGAAGTGTAAATCAACTCCTTCATCTGCACCTTGTAGGCAGGGTGTGGGTAACAAATAGTGAATCTTAGGGTGAGATTTAAGCATAATTATGTTTTAATGCTGCCTTGAATTTAGTTCCTTACACTTGTACATGGTGAACTGTGATGGAAATGAGGGATCATGAATTCAGTCATTCTATGTGATACTTGTGTTTCCCAACAGGAATAGTTAAAGTCTTTCTTTCTAAAAGGTAGGAGCAAGATATGACTGATATTGAGAACTATTTTGAAGCATTCTTGTTTGTTCATTTTTATCTTTAGCCTCTCTCTTACTTTATTTCAATAGTTATATTCCTTTTTCTTGTTACAATAAATGTATGTTACATGTGTGTTTTGTATTCTTCTGTGCCCAGCTGCCTTCTTAATTCCTAACAGAGGTAAATATAGTCCTTGGTCAGAAAAAAGATTATACCATGCACAACATTTTGAAAGCATCAACAGATGCTTTCAGAAATTTCTCAGACTTTGAAAACAAGACATGCTCTTGTGAGCCAGTGAGACATGGAGCCAATGAGAAACTTGAATGCTTTAATAGACCTCCAATGGAACACAGGGAAATAAACATATTGTTGTTGCATGTAGGACATAAAACATCTTTAATCACAGTTTTTCAGCTCATAAGACTAGTGGGAAGGGAAGATAAAAAAAATATAGTGGCTCTAACTAATTCTTCCATATATGAGACCCCAATATTTTGAAAATATTTGAATGAAAAATTTGGTGTACAAAGACTACACAAGTCAAGGGAATCTCAGAGCACATTTAGGTATGAAATCTCTTGGCAAACATGATTACAGCTTTAAATAATTAAGTGACTGAAACCCAGAAGGGTCTAATGTGGTCATTTAGTCCAAACTCCTGCATAATGCAAGTATTAATCACAGAATTCCTATGACCTAATTAAACTAAAGTATAACTAGGAAAATATAGATTATGGTTTAATTTTGTGTGTGTATGTGTGGGTCCAAGAATCCAATCTTGGCTGATTTCTCTAGTATTTGGAAGAAATAATTTGAATATAAATTCTATTCTCCAATATCTAGTTTCATATTCCACTAATATTGACTTAACTTTAACAACTTCCTGTTAGATCTGGTTTTTTTGTAGATACTCTGGTGTAATGTACGTGTCCCTTACTTTTATTCTTAAATTTACCATACTAACACTTTGCATTTTTAAATTGAAGGCATGCCTGTGGCCAGTTTTGAAGTACTTCCAGTTTTCAGCAACAACTTTGCACTGGTGGCACAAAAAACTTAATGAAAAATTTCCAGTAGGAAATCTTAGAATACAATCCTAGTGTGATTTGGTTTGGAGAAGACCTCTGAAGATAGTGTAGTCCAAGTCCCCTGACAAAAGCAGAGTGAACTATAACTGTGTGTTGAGTATGCTAACCTGTGAAATGTTCTTTTTATAATCACTTGATCCAATACATGTCTGTATGGGTATTCATTAGTATATCCACTTCCTTCAGCACAACCTGGGGTGAAAAGGGCTCTGTTGGATGATCACAATGCGGTGCTTATGTTATGGCATCCAGTTTGGAAAGGGGATGTGAACAGCTATCTGTTGTTGGGCTTTAAATATGCTTATAGGCTAACTGCTGAGATCTAGAGTATCCATGGGGAGAATCTAGCCATAACATTTAGAAATACAAATGTAGAAATGCATTACTGGGCATCTCCCTCAATTATACTGGCATTCATGTTCAGCATTCATTGTTCTTCAGTAGTCCGTCAACCAGGAGCATCTTTTCAGAGTTAAACCATACTGAATGAGTAGCAGCATCCTTTGGGAATATGGACAACTAATTTTGATCCCAAGATATAAATTCAGACCTGGCCTGTTAGTAAAAGGCATAATTTTCTTAGTCTTAAGTATCAAAATTATTAAAGTTCTTCAGAATTTTAGAGGAATTATATTGGCAGTATTAATTAATTTTACTCTGGAAAATTTTACTGATTTTCAAAAGTAAAACCAGTAAGAATCATGAAATATATCCAGTCAGACTGAAGGTTTTAAATTACAGATAAAACTTACAATAGCTACAGATAATAGTCTGGAAGTATATTAAGACTGGTATTCTGAATCAGAGTTACTGTTAATCATTTTTAATTATCTTTCTACTCTTGATCGATATAGCATATATGAAATATATATTTGAATACTAATATGAGCAGGTTACCTCTTATCTCTTGTGTTTTAAGCCTGGATAGCATATGCAGTGGTGAAAGATCTTCTCAGTGGAGGAGTATTTTTAGCCAGAGAAGAGTTTCACAAAGAGGTTAATTTTCAGAACATGATGATGATGTTAGTGTTTATTACTATGGAACATAATGAGGATAATATGCAAGGAGGTTGTCTTCACACTCTTCTCTTCAATAAAATTTCGGTTTCTAAAAGTGCTAGAATATAGAAGAATGCAGAATGAAATGAGAATAAATTAAGGTCATCAAGGAAAGGACATCCATTATTCTTCCATCAAATGTAGCATCCAGTCATGAGCACAAAAAGTAGTAAGAGACTCATCTGGTGGAGCCTGGTTCTGAAATTTCTTTAGGCTATATGACCATCCTACTATCTCTTGATAGCTGCCTGTTTTAAACAGGTACTTTGTTCCTCTATAAGAATAGAATTTCCTCAGAAAAAATAATTACTGGAAATCAGTAGAACTATATAAATCCCATCAAATGATAAGCAACAATATTCTGCTAATGTTACATTTTGCCTTCTACTTTCTTCCTTCCTCTCTTAACATTCCATTTCCCCACTAATTCTGATAATTTTCATGTCATTAAGTATTTCTCTTTTCCCTGGACACTTGTGGGAGTGTCTGCTATGAGTTAAACTCAGGGCCATGTGCTCTTGGTTTATTATTTTATAAGTATCTCATGAAGTTGTAAATATGAACTACACATCCCAGAGCAAACATTTAGAGACATTTTAGAAGTCTTAAAGCTTCTCAATGCTTCCTCCAACACTTCTCTGTTGGGTTATTCCAAAGATGAAATATGATGTGCCATTATTTTATAGTAACATTTGTTATTTGAATATAAAATATAAATTGTAGGACACTGTAAATAGAAAATTGGAGCACCAGTTTTAATTCTTCTCTGTGTGTTTTCCAGATTTCTACAATCTGCTGCCTAATTTAGATAAAATAATTACTACATGTGCATCTATATTAGTGTTTAGGTTAGTTTAGGAGTGAACTTTTAAAAAGGAACGTCCCACTTTTCTTCACCTGCTGTATTTTGGTTTGCATCACAGAATATTCTCTAAGAACATAAATTACTCTTCTATTTTATGTTTTCATAAATGTTTCTATATATTCATTATATTTTTTCATATAATGAAGCCAGAACATGCTTTCCAGGAGTGAACTGTACATCACTCCAGCTCCTGAAGGGCAGTCCCCTTGTGGGACCTGATTGGCATTAGTCCAAAGTGAATTCCCTTGAAGCACAAAGAACATGTATTGCTTCACTTTCCACATCCATCACAACTTCTTCCTGCAGTCATAGGCAAAATAGCTGAAGTAATCTGAGCTGGCTTTTGATTTTTCTTGCTTGGTTATTGAGGTGGTAGTATTAGCAACATAAATAATATTGTGCTTTTAAATTATGTATTCATAATCAAGTTTATTATGTTGTCACGATCAAGATATTACTGCACCACAACATTATCATTATTGTGTAGTTGAAAATCAATAGGACTGAAGGATGGAATGGTAAACTGATTTGAAGGCCATACAAAACTGGGAGTAAAAGTCAGGTGTTTGTCATGCTGTTTAAAGCTGTAAGTGCTCAGCTACATTTCATAATATCATAATGGACACCAGGGGATCAGTTAATGTCATCAGCTTCCAATTATTCTCTTGATTAACTGTTTATTTAGTCTCATTATGCAGTTGGATGTTCTGTCTTGCCTTGCCATTTACAATTGGCATGGTTGTCCAATGATCACTTGCACCAATAATCTCATTTCACATTTAAAGGGAATTTTAGGCAGTTGAATGTACTTCTCACTAACATAGATCTTTTCTGTGATAGAAGTGTTTCCAGAAAGAGAAGCTTGTGTAGTTTCTCCATATGGTTTCATAGGAGCTTGTGTATCACTGGTGGTAAATATGTTTCCCAGTATGCTGAAGAAAAAAAGCCCCTGTGAATTACTGCTTAGAAAGTCACATACAGTTGGCATTTTCTGGATTGGTTTGTTACTCTCTGTAAGACTTGCAGAGCTTTTTTGTTCTTTGGCTTTAGATTTAACATCTATTCATAATTTAATCTTGAAAGGTCCTTGGAACACTTCTAAAGAAACACCGAGGAGTCAGATTTATGTTTCACCCTTGTTAATAAAATGCAGTTAAATATGAAAGAAGCTTACAAGAAATCTCTCTCACATTCTCTCTGTTGCTCACTCTCACACAACTGTGTGGATGACCAGTTAATAGCACCTGAAACTAAGCAGAGTTCTCTGAAGAAGGAGCTTTGACAGTTACATAATTTGGAGGAGTTGCTGTTTACAGGAGGAGCTGTTAGTATGTTCATAACAATATATTTACAAAGAAAAATATATTATTAAAGAAGTGGGGGTAAAACTTAAAGCCATTTTTCGTCAATGCTATGCTTTGCTTCATCAATTACAGTGATTTCATCTTAACCTTTGACATGTGAGTGTAGTAGGCTAGGAAGTTAAAAATCCTGTCATGAAAATTAAGATCTGTGTGGACCTGTTCTGAAAATGACCATAGTAGGAAGTAGATAAAGGATTCATTCAGCTCAACATCTCATATATTTGTGCCAAAAGCAGTCTGCCTTGAAAGTAGTATAAGAAATGGCTAAAATTTTTTCACAAAATATTCCTCTACTCCTCAGTAATTGGCAGCTCAGGGATCTCAAATCCATGAAGCTTTGTGATTCAGATTCTCCTTGTTATTTTGTTGGGTTCCTTTCCCCCTCTACAACCTCCTGCTATAAGGTTTCCACAACTTACATACACTCTTTATTTATTTCTGGGCCTACATTCTTTGCAGTCCTGTACCTTTATTGAAAGTTGTTTCTTCTTGACCTTTTTTATGTCCCTCAAGATTGTGCCATCTTTATTGTGTCTTCTCCCAGTTATCTCTTTCCAGGCTTTATTCTTTTCTTGTTTCCTGTTATACTTAAAAAAAAATTTGTATGATTGTTTCAAGGAGCAAAGTAATTTTGTTTCATCAGTGACATATATATTCAATTGTTGCAAACACCACTGTTGAGGATGTTGGTCACCTCAAATATTTGGTGCTACTGAGAAACAACTTAGAAGCAATTTGCCAGCCAAGGTAAAATATTTGCCAGACTCTCTTTGAAAAATGAAGATTTGTTAATGCGTATGTAAGAAAAGATTTTTAAGAGAAAGAACAGCGGAGGAGACTTACAGAGGAGATCTGTTTTAAAGGAAATATGCCTCTCTTAAAAAAAACTATCCAAAAGAATAATTCCTAGAAACATGGAAGACACTTAGATCCTATGGTGTTTGCAGCATTTCTATATGTATAGAGCTGCTTGATGTGTTGATTTTTAGATGCTCAATTAGATCTGAGAACTAAAACAACTGATTTTTTTTTCAGTTATTCAAGAAAACGGAGCTCTAGAAATGTGAATTAAAAGGGAAAAAAGGTAGGAAATGTATTGAGTTATAAATATTGATTCAGTTTTTAAATTAAATTATTTAATTTAAATTATATATACATTTAACTTCATACATGATAATTATTCTGATGCAAACCAGATGTGAACAGATTTATATGCAAACAGGGTAAAAAACCCCAACAATAACCCCCCACAAAAAGCCTCTCCCTAAACAAAACCCCAAACAAAACCAACCAGCCAAAGTAAACAACTTTTTTTTTTGTGGCTCAGAAAGCAGAACTAAGTCAGTGTATTTAGACAGCGTAAAGTAAATGGATGAGCTATCATTTATATGTTAATGGGAATTTTCAGCCATAGTAGGTTTTATTTTTGTTTAAGTTTTAGTCACTTTCCCCAAAAGGATGAGAAGTTAAACCTACAAGAAAAATTGGAATTGTGTTCAGTTTGCACTTTTGGTGAAATAATGAAAGTCTTAAAATGATGATATATTACTTTGTAGACTAAGATACAAAAATGCTAATTTATTGCTAGACTGCAGCGTCCAATTTGCATTCCAAATCAGACTGCAGAGCTCCCCAAATTAGTAGGTGCCCTCACAGTGTATTTAACCTGTGTTTTTCCAGAGCAAACTCCTAGCAGTGTATGTATTTGTATGTGCTTCCTCGTGTACATACCCACATGTGGTGCTTCACCATTTTAAGATCCAGTTATTTTAATAAAGCTTTGGAGAAAGCTAATTTGAGATATGAGGACTCAGAAAAAGAATTGATGTAAGAACTCTTTTAAACCTCTGAACTGCCCCTAAATTCCCATTTACTGTGACAATGAGAATGTGTAGAGTGCATAAAATTTGCAGTGATTAATGCCGTGTGTTAAATTGTGCTTTTCTATGTAAACACATATATACCCCTACAAAATTGTATTGCTATAAAGATGGTTTTTAGAATATTGTAATGGCAATTGTATCTATTTGTTGTTAGTTCCTGATGATATAGATATATGAGAAGAAGGGAAATGAAGAGTCATATTATTCTTAAATGTGCTGATACAGGAGGAGGGGGAGAGGGGGGGGGGGGAGAGAGAGAGAGAGAGAGAGAGGGAGAGAGAGAGAGAAAGACAAGTAATACAGCATAAAGAACCCACAGGCATTTGGGCTTTCCCACTTCAGTAGCAAATAGGGGGAATTATGGGTTGGTGGTCTGCTTCCCGTTAGGAGGACACCCCTCCATCTGTTTTCAGTACAGCCTGTTTTCAATTTAAAACACAGATTTCAATACAAACCTCAATTTCTTTACTCCATTTTATATGCAAAGTGAGGCTTATGAATCGATGTCGTTGCCATAAGGGCTCAGACCAAATTTCCCCCCAAAATTCACAGGCTGTTCATTTGAATACCTGCTTACAGTGGTACACAATGGGCAGCTTTGAGAAGAAAAATTGATAATCTTCACGGAAGAGTAATTTGAATGAAATTACACTTGACAGCCTGTCTCCAAGCAAACAAGGAGAGTGAGGGAGCCTTAGCTAAGCTCTGAGGACTTGCCTAAGCCTCTGCTGTTGGAGCTTCCCAGGGAAAAAAAAATCCACACTTTTTCCTACATCTGACTGAAGCTTTTGATTAATTCTCTGTAGCTGTTTCTAGTGAAGAAAGGTAGCCATGGAAGAGAATATGGAAGAGGGACAAACACAGAAAGGTATTGTGTTAAAATTGCTTTTTCTTTGCATGGAGATAATTATTTTGCAGTTCCTTATTTGCCTTAGCAGCATGCTGTAAGGTTGGGGAATATCCGTATGTGGCAGATGGGGAAAGACATATTATTTTCATATAATTTACTTCATTTTTCTCTCTGCAATAGCACATAGCATTAATATAGTGACTACCAGCTGATATCTAGTAGAAAAAGAATCTAGGTAGCAAATTTTGCATCTATATAAATAACGTTGCAAGCATTTAATGCAGCCTGCTTTCCTGACTAGTCTTTGTTAATGTTCATTTATTTCACGTTTTCACGCTTGTCTAGCTGGGTCAAGGGAGTCTCGTGTGAACTATGAGAGAGCTACTCACACAATATTTGGGGCTGGTTGCAGTTGGATATCTAACAATGTAACCAGTATTTACACCTTGAATGTGAATCCAGACTGAACAAAGACATGGGGTATATTCTGTATATATTAGGCAGTATTGAAATTTCCCTCTGCCTTTTTGCCACTTTGGTTTTGTAATATGTTGCAGCAGACTCACTATCGTTCTAATATTTGCATGGCACACATTTGCATTTTGCAGAAATTAATTCTGCAGGCTGCAGCTGAAATTGCTTTAGCAAGATGTACACAGCATGTTCAGAGCAGCTTCAGGTTGAAAACAGCTGAATGTTGTGGGATATGCTAGTACTTAAAGGTCCGGTTTAAAGTGATTGTGGACTATTAATTAATGTGTGGATCTTTGGGAGATACAGTGTTTTCAGTCTTTTCACTTAAGTGTTATTCCGTACAAGCGACATAACAGTGCTGAAAGGAGCCAAGGGCTTTCTCGTTTTTCTTTGCTGCAGGCACAAAGGGTAATCCTATTGAATATTTGCTGTGTTAAATTTTTATTATTTTCATTTTGCATATTTTGAATTCACTTCCATTTTTGAGGAGGATATAGGAAGTTGCCAAATAATTCAGCATAAATTGCCTGTAAAGGCGTATTTTTCTGCACTGATGCCATATTCTGTTTTTCTGCTCCCTGATCAATCTGCTTCCTACATGTAAATGTCGTGCTTTCTCATTATAAGTGACCCATTTAGGCAGAATGCAGCTTTGAATTGTTTATGGTCTTGACTTGATCTAGATGCACAGGAGACAGTCATGAGAACATTAAAAGAGGATATATGTGCTCCATGTGTATACACACTTATGTTTATAGATAAATAGATTAGTATCTGATTACAGCAGTTTCTTCAGTTCAATTTTATTATTTGTAAATGACAGATGGAATAGGAAAGTACAGGACAGGTCAGTTTTTCTGTTTTGTTTTGGTTTGGTGTGGGTTTTTTTTCCTGAAGGTAAAATCAATACTTTTACTGTATGACTCAAATTGTTTAGGGTGCTTTACACTTAGAAATTGAAGACATGCTTTTTAAAAATTCTGAAATTAATTCCTTTGCTTCTTAAAACAAGTAAATTGAACTGTTTGACCAAAGAATCAAAATACGTCATTGTTACCAAATGATGTTGCCTGAAGAAACAGCGTGAAATTCAAAATCCCTAAATTCTTATTAGAGAGAGAGAGAGAGAGAGAGAAAGAAACAGAGAAAAAAGTGAATAATTTTTATATGTTGAAAGAATGTGTTGTTATTGATAAGCTGTGTCCTCATTGTTTATATGATAAGCAGCTGAATGACCAATAGCCACTCAAAATGGTGTGATTAATAGTGTGATTACAACAGCTACCACTACTTACCCCTCACCCCCATTTACAATGCCATGTGTTCACCCTTTTTTCCCTTTAGTGGTACCCAGCTGTCATCACAGACAGTGGCACAAGAATGTTAAGAGCTCACAAATCATATGTATTTTTCCTTACTGGTATGAAAGGGGATGCTGCTTAGTTTCTGTGACCATACCTGTGAACTTGTCATTTCAAGGTGTCGTGTTCCCTTGTTGGATTATGACAACTTTTAAAATGTATTTAGAGTATGAAGAAAATTTGCAATTAAGGAAGCAAATTAAAAAAATATTTTCAGTTTTGAGTTTTTGGAAGTGCTTGATTGCATGAGAGGGAGGTATGGGGATGATTATGAAATCGTGGATCTCCTGAAGTTTTGCACTTTGCACTTGAAAAATATTTACTGGTACTACTATGACATGATAGTTCTCTTTCATAGTTTCTGTGGGTTTTTGCTTTCATTTAGTGTGATCTATCTACTGTGTGTTTAATTGACATCCACAGTATGGTTCCAGGTCATCCAGGCCATTTGTGCTAATTGTAGTGCTTCAGCAAAAGCAATTGTAATTCATATATTCTATTTTTTATCCTCCTGCCATCTCGAATGGTAATGTTTCTTTCTTTTTCTTTTCTGATTTATACAAAATCAATCAGAGTGTAAATTGTCACTGCTTATCAGCTCCTGTGCTTTTCACAGCAGATGCTTTGAACCTCCCACTGAACAGCATTACGTCTTCCTAGCAGCCATGATGGGAGTGAATAACTTCATATTGCTGCGTTTCATAAATACGATCAAGATAGCTCTAGCAGATTGGGAAGTCTTGTTATTTCTGAGAATTTTATGAAATAAGATGTAATTAAGTGCAAACATAATTCTTAACATAGTGTTTCCAAATAATCACCTTCTGCCACAGTCTCTCAACATTCTAATGTTTAATACTTATGATTTCTTTATGTCTGTATCTTGGAAAATTGTAAGCAGGGAAATGCATTCATTTTTTTTTTTTCTCTGAAAAAAATGCATTACTAGAAACTTACTTCAAAGTAAGGGACATCTTCTCCCCTCCCCATTTTCTTTCTATTGGCTGCAGAAAGTGTGTTTTTGTACTGGCATCACTACCCTTAATAGGGTAAAATGAGATAAGGCTGCTGTCCAGCAGTTTTCATGTGTAAAGCTGTAAACACTGAAACTAAGAATCTAATTTCTATTCACATATTTCCTGTTTTAAAATACCGGAAGACTTGTTGTGCCTCCTCCACCACCTTTTTTCCCCTTGATATCACATTTCCTTTCCTAGGAAGACAGTACAGGTTGGGGAAGATGTTTCAAAGGTTTTTGCTACGCAGCTATCTCTAGCTGTCCAAGAATCGAAAATGTGTAGGAAGTCTGTCTCAAATGCAAAGTAAATTAACACTAAAATACATTCTAACAAAGTAATAAGTAATAACATCCCAGAAATATCAACTTTTTCACAATTTCTGTAATACTGACATTATGCTACATCCCAGATCTCTAACATAGTAAGAGGTTTGATTGCAAATTTGTTCTCTGGAAAACCTAGGATAACTAAACCTGGTTTATTTTTCAAAAAATATCAGGTCCAGTAAGAAGCAGAAGTTTCACTGATGTCTTTAGGGAGGCATACTAATTTTGAAAACCTCATGCATAAATTGCATGTAGCAGTGGTAGGTCTCAGCTGCCAGTGTTTGAAAGACAATGACGTCAAACTGATAACTTTGTGATCTGGAAAAAGGTATATGTCCAGTTCCTACATTTCAGGTCTTCCCTCTGTGAGGGCACTGTGATTGCAATCATGTCCCCAGCCTCAGTTATTCATCCCAATAAAGAACTTTTCAGAGGGCAGGTACTGTAATTTTTTGCACTATAAGGAACTCAGTGCAGGGAAGTGATGGATTATTCTCACCACAATCTGTTTTGGAAAAAAATAGAAAGGTTCTGGGCCACAATAAGTCATACCATTTGCACTAAATTGAAGATGAATTTGCCTTTTTTAATGATTCATCCATAACTTCACTTTGCAGTTTGAATTCCTATATAATATAAACTCTTGGGAATGAATGGAGCATCATGTGTTTGTACAGCAGCAAACATGAGCAAGATATTAATTTTACTTAAGCTCTCTTGGCTGTAGTATACCTAACACAAGTAAAGTTTCACCAATAGGACAGCAAAATAAAAAGGTAGTATTATTGTGACTAGAAATGATTGGATGCCAGAAAATAATGTTTGGCCTGAATTAGCAATATAAGTGGATCTGCAGCCTTGTATCATAGCTTTTTCATTTGTTGTCACAGTTTACCAGTAAAGGAGAGCTTTAAGCAGAGTTTTGGAAGAAAATCATAAGGAGAATAGGATAGTATCAGTACAATGTACACAAAGCCTCTGCTTCTTCAGCCATGAGAGGCTAAATTGTTTCCTCTTACTTCAGTATTTTTGGACAATGGCAGACTGACTTAGTAGGATAGTACAGAGTCAATGAAAATTATGTGTTTTATTTCGTACTAAGAAATACCAACAGCCAAATTGTCCAAACACTGCTGGCATCCTTTGTAAGTTAATCTTCTAAATCTTCTTATTTACCTCTAAGAGAAAAGAATTGGCCTTCTCTTTTGACTGTTGTTGAAAAGTTGTTAAAATCTGAGTGAGGAAATCCCAGTATTTTGAACTTTGATTTTGTTTGTAAATACTTGTAAATAAAGCAGACGAGTTCTCTTTTGTTCTCTATGAAAGAAATACCACATTGAGTGAGAGCCATGCTTGTAATTTCAGTTAGATCCTTTTTACTTTGTTAGTATTCAAAAGTAACTTGGAAATAGTTTTTAAATTTGGCCTTATAAGTAGGAAGTAGCAGACATTTGCTGGCTGATATTCTTCATACCAAATCTGGATTTGTAGTGCTTGATTCTTAAAGAAAACATGGTGGGCAGAGGTCAATCTCTATTTACTTTGGGAATATCTTTTCAACTTAGTAGGCTTAGTTCCCAAGCTTGTGTTCAGAATGGATTTTTGCAAGTTGCTTCAGAGTAGAATGGTCTTAACTTTCATCATGTTTATTGCTTCCTGTTCTTAAAGATGTGTGTGTTATAGTAAGAGCATCAGATAAAATACTCACTTAACAGTTATAAAGTCTCTAACAGAGTAAATGAATTTCCTTCGTAATCAATGCTAAATATGAAAATAAATTTTAGCATCTGGCAAACTATCTCACTATTTCCTGCTTAATACTCCTTAGTAGTTAATCAATATGGTTTATTAAAGAAAAATGCAATAACAGTCAATATGAATTTGAAGTTAATTGTTCTAATACTGTAAGAGTTATTCTCCTTTATGTAGTAACTACAGGCTAGCTTACTTAATATTCTTACATAAGGAGCACCGACTTGTAGAGCTGTAATTTGAATATGTTATTATTCAATACATTAGGCTTTTATTCATAGATAATGATGTAAATAAATTTAGTCTTGCTTGCTTGTTTAATCTTTAACATTGAAATGTCTCTGTTAATAGTAGAAAACTTTGTATTTCTTACAGGCTTAACATTATACTAGTCCTAGGCATGAAAATCCAGCATTAATAGGACTTAATTATAATTTTATATACACTCTTTCAGGGCAAAAAAACATTCCAACTGCCCCAAGGCAGATGGAATCCTCAATTCAATGTGTGAAAATGTAAGTCTTCATGGTAATTTTGACACTTGGATGTCAATTTAATAAATAAGCTATATTAAAAAGATTTTTCATAGATGTAAATGCTTAGGAAAAAAGTGTTGAATGTATTTTAAATTATTAATTTACACTAATTTGTGAAAAAATACTGTATCAAAATAGCAATATAAAATTATAAAAAGCTTTTTTGACACTTTGTGAGAATAAAGGCTCACCTTTGGGGAAAAAGGGCTAATCTGGGTTTCCAATTACTTTAAAAAAATAAGAAATTAGGAAAGACAATTCAATACTGTAGATATAGCAAAATTAAATTTGATTCAGCTAAGTGCTTAGACTCCTTATGGAGAAGGATTGAGAGATTGTTTTACCTAATATCCAAAATCTTTTCATTTTAGATTGTGACTGTGCATTTATTTCTGATAAGTACCTTAAACAATTTGGCAATGTCACTTTTTCACCTATTTTAAATAGCCTGCACTAAAATTCAAGATGGAAGAATGGAGGAAATGCTGCTGGCCTCACATAATGATGACGTTTGCTTTCTTGAAAAAATACTTATTAATTCTCCCTATATACATAGGTGAGAGTATGTTATTGCCTCCTAGTAGTTTTATATGGAGGACTGAGTAGAAGATAATAAAAAAACCCAACCACGTTTTTGGGCTGTTCTGCCTTGGATTGTAGACACTATGAATGATTTTATAAAACCCATGAAGAATATAGGCAGCTGATACCCACTGAAAAACAGAATGTAAAAAAAGGCAAAGGTGAACATTGACCTTATGTGAAATACTTTGTCAACAAGTAATCTCTTTGGCAATTCTATTTCAGAAGAATTTTCAGCCAATTCAAGTGACTAAAATGCACAGTTCCTGCTCATATCTTATCACATGACCAATTTCTGAGACAGGCAGCAAGTCCCACATTGATGTGTTGTCAGAAATCTTTTTCTTGTGGGAGTGGGGAATTACAGAGGATTCAGTTCCACTGTGTAAGGAATGAGGAGTAAGTCTTGTCATTTTCTCAGCTGCAGAGGGATCAAATTCAGAGCATCAAAATTAGGAGGGTCAAAGATATACACCAAGTAGGAATTAACAAACCTGGGAACTATTGTGTACGAGTGCCCTAGGGCCTTATGAAGGGACAGCACTGACACAAAAAACGGCTTAAGTATTCTCTTAGCTTGTCCATGGTAACTCTTATCCTTCAGTGCATTAGTCTCAAGAAGACTAAATTTTATCTTTTATTTTTTTTCCCCTCTAAAATTTCCATCTCCTTCTTACTAGTTATCATGTAGGAGTTCAGTACTCCTTCCAAAATTTACTGCAGCCATCTGGAGTAACATTTTTCCAAATAACAGTTGCTGAAATACAGCTACTAAATGCAAGTATTACTCTTCTTTTTACACTTATAATGCACCTGACGTTTGCACTTGGACAGTTTCTGAGGACTGTTTAATTTGGTTTACATAGTGAAAGTTTCAAATTCTTTCCCCAGTAGTAAATAGCAATACAACTATCCAGCAAAGGAATATCACAATAAATTTAGTATCAATTTTAACAAAGTTCAGTCTTTTTAGTAGTGGCATGACTGGAACAGTGCATTTGCTGAGGTTCTGGTATAGAACTAGAGCAATAAAAGATGCATTTGCTGCACTTTTGGTATATGAGCTTTGCAGAAAGGTACTGCCAGAATTAAAAAAAAAAAACTCAAGGCAAAAATAGAAAAAAAAAGCTCTTTTTGATTATTGTCGTGCTTTTCACTTTTCTGTGGCAGCACTTTCTTTAGTTTCTTTTTAACGCCTGGAAGACATAGAAATTAAATTCTGCAACATTTTTTAACGTCTTCTGGGAACATGTAATAGAAGATGACAAGTGCTGCATGTTTATTAATTAAGTCGTAGCTGGTCACATCCTACATCTCAGGTTGCAGAAGAATGATTTTATACAGGCAAAATTGGACATTAAAGAGGAATTTGAAGAGAGTGTAGTAGCATAGCTAAGTGATAAGGCAGGGACTGCTCTGCACTAAGGCACAATGGGAAAAAATAGAGATGATTGATGATTGTGCTGATAGACGCTCAAGAGAGGCAATATGAAGATAAGAAGAAAGGAATAAGCAATAAGCAGTAGAATTTGAAATACCTTTGGAGGGCTCCAAAAGTCTGAAATTGATATGAAAATAGGGGAAGCATATGATCATTTGATTTGAAACAGACCTCTGAGGTCATCAGGACCAACCATAAACCTATCACTGCCAAGCTCACCACTAAACTATGGTGGCAGACAGTATTAGAATTGAAAGAACATTTGAGTTTGATATAAGAAGTTAATAGAAGCATAAATTTGAATTATCTTTTTTAAAATACTGAACATTTAATTTAAGTACATTTTTTCTCGAAGTAAAACAGCAGCTATGTTCATGGATGATAATAATAGCATAATATTACTATGGTAATATTGGAACTGTGGGCTATTTGAGACTATAGGTGAGGGAAGAGGAAGAGTAATCTGGTTTACTCTTAAAGGGATGAGAGATAGGAAAGATTCTTTTAGTTGGAAAAGGAAAGTATATCACTTCACATTAAAGGAAAAGAGTTATCACAATTGACCTGTTGGCCTAGTTTCTCTGGTGAAGGAAGCTGGTACTGCACCCCCTTGCTTAGCAAGGTGATGTAGCCAGTGTGGGAGGCTCCACTGTGTAGTGGCACCCTCTACTACTGGTGAATCAGCTTAGCTTTCTTTATGTAGTTCATCAAAGCCTCCCACCCCCTGCTTTCCCACCAAATCATCTCTTACTGTATTAAAATACAGGCAATATTAAGCACCTGGCATAATTTGAATTGATTTAAAAGCCTTTAGAAAACAACCATGGGAAAAGCTTGGGATATATCTTTGCAGTTCTCAGGTGAGGACATTTGACCATAGCTAAGAATTATGGTTTGTGTATTTTTATACACGAGTAGATCCCGAGCTTCTGATGTCATGGTTTGGATTGGTACCGCAGGGTGAGATGAGGGAACTATCCAAACTAACTACTTATCCCTATGCTTGGATGGCACAAAGCTTGATTCTCATCTCTCCAGAAGAAGCTAATACATACACCCTGTTGTGTTCTACTTCCATCTGCCACTTTGTTTGCTCCCTGTCTCTTTTACCGTTCTATGACTCATCTCACACCAAACAACCTTCAAAAGACTTTCTGCTCTGAGACAGTGAAAGTTACTGTCAGTAATGTGAATGCTTTGGGAGCATTTGTGAGTTACCTAACTAACAGGGAAGTCATTCAGTTGAGGATTGCTTTCTTTGTTAGTGAATGGCAATAAAAAAGGCAAAGTTACCTTAACCAGTCCTTACCTTTTGCCAGTTAAATACGATAATGTGTCCTCTTGTCACATGTACTAAGTGATATATATTCAACAGCTCCTTGCTCTTTACTGGTCTGCTTGTTCTGTGACCTATGTGATGAAAATTTTTTTCCAGCTTCATTTTTCTGCATAATTTATTTACTATGTTCATTATGCAATTGGAGTTGAGATCTGTTCTCTGTGACACATTTGATTTGCTCCCTTTGCAATGGAAGAAGCAGGGAATGACTGGGACAAAGGTGCTGCTGTCACTTGGACCAGACAAATGCTTCTGTGCCCTACCTGAGTACAGTGTTAAACAGGTCATGCAGGTGCAATAGAAGAGGATGCAGTCACTGCTACTGGGTGCAGTGAGCCCAAATTCAGCCTCTCTGGCTGCTGGATTAGTCCAATGTGAAAAACTTTATCTGAGCAGTTGTCTGTGAAAGTATTTTTAGTTTTACTGATAATGATGATGGTGATAGGAAAATAAAATAATATTTTGAATTCTGCATATGGTGTGAGGGAGCTTATAAACTTTAAAGGATAGTGTTTTTCAAAAACATTGTAACCAATAAAGAACAGGTACTTGAATTTGTGGGGGTGGTGGGTTGATAAGCCATTATAAATAGTAACTCAATATGCATAACTGAGGATGAAAGAAAATGTCTGAAATTGCCTTGAGAAAGGGACCATTGACTACTAGCCACTTTGTTGGTCATGAAGGTATTCAATTATGCTATTGAACGTTGTATTATTGATTTTTAAACTGAGCAGCTTTAGAGTGAAATGCTTCCTGCTTAAAATGGTTTGCCTTTGTTCATGACTTGATAAACCAGTCCTATATAAAAAAGGACTTTATATTTCTAGCTGATTGACACAATACAGTGATTTACTTTATTGTGAAATAATCTGAGTATGTTAGATATATAAAAGACTTTCCCTATCTGTTTTGGTGTTTCAATATGGCAGCACAATTATCTTCAGAGAATTTCTCAGCCTTCTAATTTTTTATTGACAGGCCTACCACTGATTCTAACATACACTTTGGACATTATAAATAAACATAACTATGATTTCCCCCAACTTTTCTTTTAGCAGCGGAAACTACCTGCAGCTTCTCTTTGCAGTTCTCATGGTAGTCAGGGGCCTTATTGTCATGTTACTTAACTAGATGGCTGAACTAGATTAAAATGAAACAGTGTTCATAATCAGCTTGACATCTACTCCTCTGAGTCACAAAACATGTCTGCTATTTAGCCTTGACTTATATTTGCTGCCTACTGCTTTCGTTTTGCTGGAAAATTCATAGTTCTGATAGAGCATTAAGGACTCCTTTTATTCACACTGCTCACCAATGTTGTAGAAAAGGCTAAGATTTTCTTGGAAGTGTATATATGGCCCTTGATTACTTCCAAAAATTATAGGCATCAGTAATTTGAAAATCTGAAAAATCAATGACCAAAGCTCTGATCTTGCAAAGACTTAAATGTACCTCTTTGATGTCATGCACTGTGAGTAATCCCATTGGTTTTCTACCAATACTAGTAAAAGGGAAGCACATGAATGTCTAAGATTAAGACCTAACAATGCCATGGAGTAATTTGCATGTTGCTGTCAGATTTTTGGCAGGATATCTGTGAAAAGACATTATGATGCAATTTTAAAGGGTTTGAGAGGAGACTGGAAGGAAGGCTGAATGGAGTTTGTTTATCAGCTGAGGTTTTTTTTTTTGTTTGCATCACATGGTATTAGAGTGATTAATATGCTTTGGGTCTCCTGTGGCTGTCTGCAGTTTCTAAAAAAATATTGTTCATTTTAGATGCTTTTTTTAAAAAAAATGGTTTTGTTTGTGTTCTTGTTTTGAATTAATGGAATTAGGATTTACTCCTGGGCAGGGTATACTGGACCTTCTAGTGGTGTTGAACAGTTTTGTTAGTGTGTCTTGTTCACATACTTAAGCAAAGATGATCATGAAATTTTCTGTGCAGATGGAATTTTTCCCAAGGCAGGCTACTAGTGACCTTTTACCCTTTTTTTTCTGCAACATGGTCACGGTCTGCTTTCTAAGATTATCTGGAAGTTTAATTTCATCAAATTCTTGCTTCTAGTGCAAGACTAACACTAGTGTTTTCCTTCTTGCTGTCCTCTTGTAATAAACTATAGATGATCTTTGAATGTGGGTGTGAAGCAGCATGTTGGTTATTTGCCTGTATTTTTGGGCTAGACTCGAGTAGATTTAAAAAATCCTTCTGAACTGAGCATCTATGACAAGGTTTTCTTTTATTAGAAGGTTCTGGACTCTGACAATGTCTAGTCTGAGCACTATGCATTTTTTTCTGAGAATTTTACCACAGGAACAGTGCTGTTAAAAATTTGAAAGGGAAAAAATATACTATTTTCAGCTACATATAGAGTTTGTGTATCTTCTATTTTTATGATACCACTTTATTAATATAGATAAAATTAATAAAAAGGTTGTTCATCACTGTGACTATACTAAGAAGTCAGTAAGACATGTATGCTTCAACCACACCCATGACATGGCACAAAGGCCAGAAAATGAAAATTAATTTCAGCTGTTCAACAGCATATGGAGGCTACCATTTCTCAAAGATGTTATCTTTCAGTCTCTCCAAATTATTCTAGATTTATGAACATTGTTCACTAGTGAAAACACTGGAGTAATTATAACCTAGTGGTGGGTAGGTCTTTTAGGTCAGCTGTGTTTATGCTTGTGGTTCAGACAAGATATTTTTCTCCCCCCTCCCCATCTGGTACATTCATCAAATATTTAAGACACAGGGGAACCTGTTAAGGACATTTGGGCTCTTTTATCTGCTTTATGCCTGTGTTTATCTAATGGGGACTTTCGCTGTTAATGTTTTTTCATTTTGATCTGTTACATGTCTATACCATCTGTATTGTCTGTACTTCCAGCAGATATCCTTCATTTATTGCCTGTCATATGGCCTTCTAGAAGATAAATACATTTACTTTATTACATAATTATTGACAGCATGAACTTTTAAAATCCAGTTCAGACACCTCTGAACTGGAATTAGTGATTGTAATATGTGGATTTCAAGACTTTAAAGAACCTATAGATGGCTGTGGGTGTGTTTTGTGAATATTATACACAACCAAAGAGCTGAAACGCACTTTCCTGATAGAAAAGTAGCTGTGTCCCTGCATGGGGAATTACCTTTTAATACACAGTTATTCCTACTTGTCTATCTTGATTTATTCCTCATACTGTTTTATTTTTATTATTATCTTTTAATGTAGACTCAACTAGATTTGATGTAGCTGCTGCAGTTGCTGTCTTGTCACATCCTCTGGGATATATTTCTTCTCCTTTGTGTTATTCTTGCTTTAATGACTCCTGATTTTTTTTGACTCCATAATAACTCTATGCCTTAAACTGGAAAGATGGACTGTCTCCTACTAGAGTTATCAATGTACTGCCACCCCAGAATCGCTGATCTGTAGTCATTTCTCTAATCTAATACCCTGACAAGGTGATAGACTTCAATGTTGTTACAGAATGTGGTTGTTTTATTTCTAAAGGGATAATTTTACTAGGCTTTTTGTGGTCCTTCAGGGACAATGAATTACACAATGGCCCAGATGTAACAAGCAATATGTAGCAGTCACTAAACTAAATTATTGCAATCATCCTCACTGTCCTTAATCTGTTAACGTTTTTGGGTTTGGTTTTTTTTTTTTTCCATAACCATCTCAGTGTGATAAACTGTATAATATAAAAGCTTCCCTACTGAAGTGTGATTAGGAATAATTTGACTAGGGGTAGAAGTGGGTAGTAATGATGCAGAATTTTTTCAGGTAAGCATGGTCATAAATTCTATAATAAATTAAACTAGTAAGTACTAAAATATAGAATACTTGCATAGAATGAATATAATGAAACAAATTTCTCCTTTGTAAGCACGAAAACATTGTTAGAAACTTCCACAATAATTTATTCACCGTTGTCAGAATATGAAAAACTTTCAATATTTTTCATTTTAATGATGTTATGTAAAAAGAGGGTAATTATTTGCATTTGCTTTATGCGATTGCTTTGACTCTTTGTTTTTTTTCTTTGTCCATTATGACTCATTCTTTGAAATTGTTTGTTTAACCTTTCTTAAGAAGATTTAAGAAAACACCTCTTTTCTAAGTGTCTTTATGGTTATTGGGGTAGAATAGCAGTTGCTCTATCAGTGTCACAGTGTTTATTTTAATCTCTGAATTAATTTTCTTGGTTGCTAGGCAATTCTACTTCATAGATTTAATGGAAATGACTAATTCAGTGTGCTCTCATTTCATAATAGGCAATGGTTTGCATTAAAACTGAAAGTAGGTTTCTCTATGACATAATGTTTGACAAATACTCATATCAGTATACAATTTTATTATTTAGTGAACAAAATATCCAAATTTCTGTTATCCAGTCCTGTCTTTCTTGTACAATCCAACAAAGCTGTTGCAAATGTAAAGTGTGCAAAAGAGGGAGAATTAGGCTTTTATATATATGTAGAGGGCAAACATCTGCCCTAATATCTGACATTTTGGAAATTTTTTAAGGCATCTTATAGAGATGGTTCTCTACTGTGTATTTAGAGGTGGTATCAGTTAAGTCTTTTCACATCCTCAATGGCAGTGGTGTAATTAATAAGTGCTCGGTATCTCAGTTACTCAGCCTACAGATGTATTCAGCAGATACTGCTTATTAGCAGTACATGGAAGTTCAAAAATAGGTATGAATATTCAAAGTAATAATAGCCATATTATTAAAGAAAACCTCTCAGCAGTTGGTCGTTCTGGAGGTTTTTCATACTGAAAAATATAATGCCTGAGGACAGTTTCTTTAAACTTTAAAATATTGTTTTCTGCTATTTCAATACTATTCCTATTTAAGGACAAATATGCAGGAAAAAGAACTTTAAACAAAGCTTCTTAGGTTTCTCAGTATCAGGGTGGTGCAGATGTGCAGGCCTTTTTCATTTTGTTGCTACCAGCTATGCTTTCATTTATTCTGAGCTATCACCTACTGAAATACTGTCTTTTAGCTTGTTATCTCCATTTCACTCTTGTGTTTCCATGTTGGGAGCTGCATGGCTTGAAAATGAATGCAATCCACCCTGCTTCTCTGTAGAAGAATAAGGGATTCTGAGGGCTAGACTGGCAATGCTGTATCCCAGTAGTCTCTGTGCTTCTGACATTGCTTCAAAGTTTATCAGTTCAGCTTCTTCAGACCAGAACATCATTCTGCATGCTTAGTTGCTCTTTATTTTCCTTCTATTTAGTCTGTCATACATTTGTATTTCTGATAGTGACCACCTTTTTGTTCAGTTAGTGACTGAAGACCACAACTGAATTAGTTTATCTGTATAGTTTGTGGCAATCAAAACACTAAATTTTAAGTCCAGTTCACAAAGACAAAATATTTTATCAAGACAGAGAAGACTGGGAATGCTGTATATTTTAATGATTTTGTACTTAGTACACAGTCTTTCAGTATCTATTAATACAAAAATCCTCTAGCAAAATCTTCCAATTGCTATCCTACAACTTTAATTGCCACTTAATGGTGGTAAAGTAAGCAACAATACCGAGCTATTTTTGAGCTTTCTAATTGGATTTGAGAGAAAACAAATTTCAAAAATCACACAAAAGCATTTTAAGATTTTTTAAAAAGCACATAGGAGGAAAAAATTAGATCACCCAACTGTATTCCTCTCAGAATAAAGTGCTTTTGTTCAATTTTTTGTTGTATTTGAGTTAGTAATATAGTTAGTTAGCCAGAACACTTGCAACTGTAATATAATGGACACTGAAAGCAAAAAGTTGGCTAGTATGTATTTAATACATACTTGGGAGACTGTCTCACTTTTTGTAAATGAGAGGTGGAATATGCAGCCAAAATTAATAAGATAATATTTATATTAGTGAACTCTCCCAACTTATCTTAATCTATTTTAACATCTAGAGAAAGCAATACTGAGACGATACTTTTCAGTTTGTGAAATTGGGTTATGAAACTCTTGCAACAAAAGCATTTAAATGTTAGTGTGGGTGAAGGCAAATCTCAAGGGAAAATGAAATAAATTTCATAATGAACATATTCCATGTCCCAGACTCCATGAGGCAGAACACTTTCTTGGATAAACTGGTTGTCAAAACAATTTCTTTAGTGTATTAACTTTACAAAATACCAACAGTTGCCTTTCAACAAATGGGATAATGGGAAAAAGACCCGCAAAATCGAATCAAAGACCTCGAGGTAGTTTCAGCATTGTGCCTCTTCAGTAGGTACAAACATGAATTCTCTGTGTATTGGGAGATTTAAGTTGGATATCAGGAAAAGGTTCTTCACCCAGTGAGTGGTTGGACATTGGAACAGGATTCCCAGGAAGATGGTCACAGCACCAGCCTGAGAGAGTTCAAAAAGCATTTGGACAATGCTCTTGGGCACATGGTGTGACTCTTGGGGATGGTGCTGTGCAGTGACAGAAATTCAGCTTTGATGATCCTTGTGGGTTCCTTCCAAGTCTGGATATTCTATAATTTTCTGATTCTTGGTAAGAGTATACAATTACAAAAAGAAAATATGTCATAGCAATAATTTCTATAATTCTTGGTAATTCTAAGGAATGAAATTGTTATGAAATAGTGAAGGTATTAAAAGTTATGTTATTGGAATAAAAAGTAGGCTCTTCTTTCAGCCAGTAAGTTGTAAGTTACCCCTTTAAAGTAATTTTTGTAAAAATTACTAGGACATCATCTAAGATTCTGGATTGAGATAGTAAATATCTGAAACAAATTACCTGTATCATTTAAATTTTTCAGTTTGAATTGCAGAAATTACTAAAAAATTATTTGTGGCTCTGAAAAATCTCACTCTAATACACTCTGTCTTGATTTGCCATTTGTTAAAAGCAATATAGGACATACATAAACTTCAATTACTCCACTCATTCTACGACTTATCACTTTAATAGGTGGCAGTCTTTACAATTCTACAATGCAATCTCAGTTGAGTCTTCTAGATATTAAAGCAAGATGAAGTCTGCTAGGGAATACTTACTAATTTGTAAATAAATAAATAAATTGCAGTCATTAAATGTTCTTTCTATTAAAGGTGAAATGCAATGTAATTGAAGATTCTTTCCTGTCCCACCTTAATTTCTAATCAAGCATTTTATTTAAACGAGCAAAACTAAAGGAGTTGCATTCATTATGCATATGGCATATGTGTTGTTAAAATGAAGAGTGACAGACCTTTGATTTTTAGCAGTGACATAATCTAAGCAGAGTGCTGTGATATACATATGGTGGATGTCTGTACAGCATGCCAGAGGAAGGAACAGTTCAGAAAGTTGTTAACTTCATTCCCTTTAAAAAATCTGAATTTCTTAGTGATTATAATATGTGACATGGAAAGTTCAGATGGATGTATCTCTACTAGATATTAGTGCCTTTTTTTAACTCGTTTTACAGATGTGATACCCAACAGAGACAAATTAGCCTGTATTTGCTTGTTTGTTTAAAAAAAATATGCATTTTCTTCTGATGGTTGGCTATTTTTCTTTAGGAAGGTGATTGCAACATTTTCAGCTACTGAAATGATGACAAAATTTATTCTGTCTTTGGCAGCAAAAAATAGAGACTTTGTTTTATTAGCACTATATGATGCAATATAAACCCAAATACAAAGAAAATTTCAGGCTGAAAATTAACAGGCCTAACTCTTAATAGAAACATACTCAAAATACTGTTTCTTAAATGTATCTGCTTTCTTTGAATATATTTGGTATACAGCCCATGCAAAGAGAGTCTCTGAGAATCTTCCTGCATGGTGCATGGGGTGTGGTACCATCATGTCATATCCAATCTCTCCCCAAAGCAGTAAGCACCACCATATAATTTGTCCTAGTGGGAAGAATACACTGTGGTGAGCTCTGCATTGTTGCAGCAAGATTTATTTCTGCTATTCAAGCTATCTTGTTCAAATGTTGTTAGATTAGTTATTGAAATAACCAGTCGTCTGCATGTCCCTTGCTTTGTTGCAAGTTTAAATTCCTCTTAATGTCNCAGGCCTAACTCTTAATAGAAACATACTCAAAATACTGTTTCTTAAATGTATCTGCTTTCTTTGAATATATTTGGTATACAGCCCATGCAAAGAGAGTCTCTGAGAATCTTCCTGCATGGTGCATGGGGTGTGGTACCATCATGTCATATCCAATCTCTCCCCAAAGCAGTAAGCACCACCATATAATTTGTCCTAGTGGGAAGAATACACTGTGGTGAGCTCTGCATTGTTGCAGCAAGATTTATTTCTGCTATTCAAGCTATCTTGTTCAAATGTTGTTAGATTAGTTATTGAAATAACCAGTCGTCTGCATGTCCCTTGCTTTGTTGCAAGTTTAAATTCCTCTTAATGTCCCTTGCTTTGTTGCAAGTTTAAAGTCCTCTTAAACAGCAGCTCCAAAAATAATGTGATATGAACAAAATCTTAGCAGCTTCATTACAAAAGCAAATTTCTAGCCTTACTAGCTTCAATTGAAAGTTATCCTTAAAATTACATTATATTTACATTATACTTTATACATTATATTTACATTATATTATATATTTCATTAATAGATATGGATTGTATGGAAGCTCTGACAGTGCTGGTGATGCTTTTAGCATGCATGGGCCCTATTCTTGTTTTCATTTACATGCTTCCAAAGAATATGAAATGCTGGGTTGGTTTTATTTTCTTTCTTTTTAATTTTTTTTCCTGTGTTAAATAAGAGTATTCCTCAGCCTTTGGTATTTTAGTTTTAATGTCAAAGCACATGATGGACCTAGTATTTACCACTAATGTGTTGAATAACATTGAAGAGCAGTTCTGCCCTCAGACAACAAATGTTGCATTTAGAATGACTGAAAGCAATGTCAAACTATTGTAGACTTCTCTAGATATAAAAGTAGGCAGGAAGGACTTATTGCAATTTAAACAGATGAACTGTAGAATATAACGTTTTCTGAAGTATAGACTGTCTAGTGGGCTAGGAAAAAGTGGATGGAAGTTTATCTTCAATATCCAGTCAGAAATTGTAGTAGTACAGTTATCTTGCTAGGATTTATGATAATACTAGGTCAGTCCATGGAAGCATACTTCCAATTACTTCCAGGGTTTTTTTCAAGCAAGAAGTATTCAAGAGAAAGATTTGCATTCATTTTTTTACAAATTTGATACTAACCTATGAAATTGCCTTTATGAGTTCAAACATTTTAGAAAAATACTTTCCTCTTCAAAATTCTATCTAATCTTATGGGAATTTCTTGAGAAGTTTGAAAGGTTTGTTTGAGTTTTTTAAATTTCTATTAATATGTGTAGTGCTTTCTTTATATTGTGACATGCTGTTGAGTTTTAACCCCAGCCAGAAGCCAAGCCCCACACAGCTGCTCCCTCACTCTCCCATGAACGAGATCAGGGAAAGTAAAAGCCAGAGAACTTGTGGGTTGAGATAAAGGCAGTTTAATAGGGAAAGCAAAAGCCATGCACACAAGGAAAACAAAACAAGGAATGAATTCACTGCATCCCATGGGCAGGCAGGTGTTCAGCCATCTCCAGGAGAGCAGGGCCCCATCATGCATAGCAGTGACTTGGGAAGACAAACACCATAATTCCAAACATAACCCCTTCATCTTTCTTTTCCCTGCTTTACATACTGAGCATGATGCCACATGGTCTGGAATATCCCTCTGGTCAGTTGGGGTCACCTGTCCTGGCTGTGTCCCCTCCCAGCCTCCCATGCAGCCCCAGTCTCCTCCCCAGCCAAGAAGCAGAACAGGCCTTGGCTTTGTGCAAGCTCTGCTCAGCAATAAAATAAAAAAATCTCCACATTATCAGCCCTGTGTTCAGCACAAACCCAAAACACAGCCCCTTACCAGCCACTGGGAAGAAAATTAACTCTACCCCAGCCAAACCAGAATAAATGCATAGAAATCTTTTTGCCTATAAGTAAACACTGCTATTTATGGGGGAAAGATATACTGGTGGAAAAGGCAGTAAATATATAGTGGCTTGGTTCAGAAGTGAAACAGTGCTTTTCTGAGTCCTGATTAGAGACAGGTGAAGTGGTGCCAAAAAAATGCTTAGAAAATGAATGCAATTTAAGTGTGCAATCTTGAGCTTATAGTCATAGTAGGTTGCACTAGCTGTGCAATAACCACTTTATTTTTTTTTAATATAACTGTACTGTTATAAGAGCAGAATATGAAAAATGGTTTGGGTTTATCAGTTCTGTGAAACAAATTTCTGTAAATGATGATGAAGAGACCTTCAAGAATATATTTTGAGAAAAAAAAA
>VZRX01009467.1:209767-224627 GCA_013398075.1 Notiomystis cincta | reverse complement strand
TTTACATTATATTATATATTTCATTAATAGATATGGATTGTATGGAAGCTCTGACAGTGCTGGTGATGCTTTTAGCATGCATGGGCCCTATTCTTGTTTTCATTTACATGCTTCCAAAGAATATGAAATGCTGGGTTGGTTTTATTTTCTTTCTTTTTAATTTTTTTTCCTGTGTTAAATAAGAGTATTCCTCAGCCTTTGGTATTTTAGTTTTAATGTCAAAGCACATGATGGACCTAGTATTTACCACTAATGTGTTGAATAACATTGAAGAGCAGTTCTGCCCTCAGACAACAAATGTTGCATTTAGAATGACTGAAAGCAATGTCAAACTATTGTAGACTTCTCTAGATATAAAAGTAGGCAGGAAGGACTTATTGCAATTTAAACAGATGAACTGTAGAATATAACGTTTTCTGAAGTATAGACTGTCTAGTGGGCTAGGAAAAAGTGGATGGAAGTTTATCTTCAATATCCAGTCAGAAATTGTAGTAGTACAGTTATCTTGCTAGGATTTATGATAATACTAGGTCAGTCCATGGAAGCATACTTCCAATTACTTCCAGGGTTTTTTTCAAGCAAGAAGTATTCAAGAGAAAGATTTGCATTCATTTTTTTACAAATTTGATACTAACCTATGAAATTGCCTTTATGAGTTCAAACATTTTAGAAAAATACTTTCCTCTTCAAAATTCTATCTAATCTTATGGGAATTTCTTGAGAAGTTTGAAAGGTTTGTTTGAGTTTTTTAAATTTCTATTAATATGTGTAGTGCTTTCTTTATATTGTGACATGCTGTTGAGTTTTAACCCCAGCCAGAAGCCAAGCCCCACACAGCTGCTCCCTCACTCTCCCATGAACGAGATCAGGGAAAGTAAAAGCCAGAGAACTTGTGGGTTGAGATAAAGGCAGTTTAATAGGGAAAGAAAAAGCCATGCACACAAGGAAAACAAAACAAGGAATGAATTCACTGCATCCCATGGGCAGGCAGGTGTTCAGCCATCTCCAGGAGAGCAGGGCCCCATCATGCATAGCAGTGACTTGGGAAGACAAACACCATAATTCCAAACATAACCCCTTCATCTTTCTTTTCCCTGCTTTACATACTGAGCATGATGCCACATGGTCTGGAATATCCCTCTGGTCAGTTGGGGTCACCTGTCCTGGCTGTGTCCCCTCCCAGCCTCCCATGCAGCCCCAGTCTCCTCCCCAGCCAAGAAGCAGAACAGGCCTTGGCTTTGTGCAAGCTCTGCTCAGCAATAAAATAAAAAAATCTCCACATTATCAGCCCTGTGTTCAGCACAAACCCAAAACACAGCCCCTTACCAGCCACTGGGAAGAAAATTAACTCTACCCCAGCCAAACCAGAATAAATGCATAGAAATCTTTTTGCCTATAAGTAAACACTGCTATTTATGGGGGAAAGATATACTGGTGGAAAAGGCAGTAAATATATAGTGGCTTGGTTCAGAAGTGAAACAGTGCTTTTCTGAGTCCTGATTAGAGACAGGTGAAGTGGTGCCAAAAAAATGCTTAGAAAATGAATGCAATTTAAGTGTGCAATCTTGAGCTTATAGTCATAGTAGGTTGCACTAGCTGTGCAATAACCACTTTATTTTTTTTTAATATAACTGTACTGTTATAAGAGCAGAATATGAAAAATGGTTTGGGTTTATCAGTTCTGTGAAACAAATTTCTGTAAATGATGATGAAGAGACCTTCAAGAATATATTTTGAGAAAAAAAAAATGCATTTTGTAGAATATTTGCCTTTGCTCTGTAGCAAGATTAGGCCATTGCTCAGAGTCATGAGGTAAAATAGACCCACAAAGTTTCCTGTGCTAGCAGCAGGGGTAGAGTACAGTTGTATGTTAATTCTTCACCAAGAGAAATTAGGAAAGAGGTAAATGGAGAGTGATTGCAGCTTTCTCATGCTCCACTATTCAGGAAAACCAGGTAGATCTGAGGGTGAACTAGTCTGGAAGAAATGAATGATTACCATTATTCATTACCACTGGAGAATGAATGAACAAACAAAAGAATAAAAAGGACTTTTGGCATGAGGGAATTTTGAACAGCTATGCAGTACATAAGGTGTCTGTTGCCTGAAGTTGTGTGGCATTCTGCTTAGATTTTCAAAATTTCCAAGCAGTAAGTAATAATGATTAAATGGAAATATCAGTCTTAATGTCATAAAAAATTGAGACAGCTTGGAAATGTGAAGTAGATGCATTCTGAAATCTCCGGAACAAAAATAAAAAAGTGAAAGAATGGAAGACCCCTTAAAAAACAGACAAAGAAGAAAACAAATAAACAAAACACAAACACCTGTACACAAAGGCAAAAAAAAGACCCCAAACTTGTTTTAAGTGTCATGTGGAGGCTTAATTGTTGATGACAATTAATGTAGTCCTCTACAGTTAACTATTTTATGATAGTAAGGCTAGCTGTCCTTTAGCAGTTCCTTTCATTTGAATAATGGATTTCCTGGCTCCTAAAGCAGGTAATAGCAGGGCTACTCAAGATGTGGAATTGGAGTCTGTGTATCTAGGGGTGTAGGAAAACGCAGTGGGTGGGTGAGACTTAGTGTGTAGTATTAGGTCATTATTCAGTGGAGGTCTGCACTTGCAGGAGCTGGATAGTGGAGTACTGATGGGCCACAGACAGGACTGTATGGTCTTACATGGAGTGAGAGGGTGAATAGCTGCTGGAATTGCCAGTGGCTGGCAAATTAGGTAACTATACAGGTTGGAAGGCTTTAAGGTACAGAGGGAGTTGTTAGGACAGGAGGGTCTCCATCTTTTATTCTGTGTTTAGGGAATATGACGTCATACCTACATAATGTTTTACTCCTGCTACTTACTACTGAAGCAGTAAGCTGAGAGAAGAACACCAAAATCACTTTTCAGCTAGAAGGCGTTTCTGTAGCAGTTCTGTTGGATCTGTGCAAAGCTGCTGGGGCGGCATTGGCGCTGAAACTTCAGCCAGAGAAGAAGCCTCAAGGACTGTAGCAGTTCCCCCAGGCAACGCAGAAAACACAGAAAATGCTATGCCTGCTCCTAGCTGCAGAGTTCCCATAAACTCTTAGTCCTATATCACAGAATCACAGAATAACAGAATCACAGAATCACAAAATAAGCTGAGCTGGAAGGGGCCTTCAAGGATCATCAAGCCCAACTCATTGCCTTGCACAGGACAGCCCCAAGAGTCGCAACGTGTACCTGAGAGCATTTGCCAAATGTTTCTTGAACTCTGTCAGGCTTGGTGCTGTGACCTCTTCCCTGGGGAGCCTGTTCCAGTGCCCAGCTGGCAATGCTGTGCCTGATGCTCCCCAGGACATGGTTGACCCTCCTGGCTGCCAGGGCACTGCTGACTCAGATTCAGCTAGTCCTCAACCAAGACCCCTCATATTCTTTCTACAGCACTGCTGTTCAGTGTCTCATTCCCCCATCTGTATGCACATACAGGGCTGCCCCATTCCACTTGCAGAATCCAGCACCTACCTGTGGTTGGTGATTACCCAGCCTTCTACTTTACCAAGGTCTCTCTGCAGGGCCTCCCTGCCTTCGAGGGGGTCAACAGCTCCTCCCAGTTTTGTATCATCTGTGAACTTGCTTAGTATTCCTTCTAGTCCTGCATCCAAGTAATTTATGAAGATGCTGAAGCACACAGGGCTAAGGATGGAGCCCTGCTGAACCCCACTAGTGACAGGTCCCCAGTCTGATGTCACTGCACTCACTGTAACCCTTTGTGCCTGACCCATGAGCCAGCTGCTCAACCAGCGAAGGTTGTGTTTATCAAGCTGTGTGCTGGACATTTTGTCCAGAAGGATCCTGTGAGAGACAGTATCAAAAGCTTTACTGAAATCCAAAAAGATCACAGCAGCTGGCTTCCCTTCATCAACTAGGGGGTTACCTTGTCATAAAAGGAAATCAGGTTTGATAAGTAGGACTTTCCCCTCATGAAGCCATTCTAAATGTGACCAATGACTGCATTGTCTTTCAGGTGTATTTCAATACTTACCAGAATGATTCTCTCCATAACTTTACCAGACACTGAAGTGAGACTGACAGGCCTGTGGTGGGGTTCTCTTTCTCACCTTCTTGAAAACTGGGACAATGTTTGCTAGTTTCCAGTCAGCTGGGACCTCTCTGGGTTCCCAAGACTGCTCAAAATTATCCAGAGAGGTTTTTGTGAAGACAGCCAGCTCTGTCAGGATTCTGGAATGAATCCCATCAGACTCCTTAGATTTGCAGGGATCCAGCTGGAAAAGCAGATCCTGCAACATTTCAGAGTCAGCTGGGAGTTGATCATTCTCACAGTCTTGGTTCTCTAGCTATCTAGTATCACCATCTAGGTTGCAGTGCTGCATAGGATGTGCACATTAATTTTGATAAAAAACATTATATAAAAACATTGCTTTGCTTTGAGCAGCAACTTTAGCACAGTCCACAGCTAAGGCTGTTCTGTGGTGATACTTGCCAAAAGCTCAGTGCAGCATGTGCAATGAATCATAGAATGTTCCTCTAGTACAAAAGATTGAATTCTCTCATTTTTGCTACCCTTTAGTCTTTGGCTTTGGGAAATGCAGCACAGTGTCAGGAATCATTTGTTACCATTGAAAGTATTTTGCAGTGGTTTCTCATGGAGATGGGGGGCACTGGACTGAGATCCGCTGGGAGTTTTCCCTAAGCTGCCGACTGGGAGGAAAGGTCAGACTTGTGGAAGGGAGGAATTCCTAACAGCATGCAGTAGAGTCTGATTTTTCCCTTCCAGACGTGGTTTGAAAAGTGGAGAGAGAGCTGAAGTAGTACTTTCTCTCAATTTGGCATTGACAGCATTTGGAAAGCTGCACTTCCAGGGAGGCAAGAGTGATGAAATCTTTCTCTCACAATGACTGTTATTTAAGGATGTGTTGAGGAGAAACCTAGGTTCCTTTTAATCACTGGAAGATGCAAAGCAGATTACTTGGTGTAATGAGCAGAGGGGAACTGTAAGGTTCATATGTCCTGCAATCAAGAACAGCAGACTGGGCTGTAAGAATTCTTATAGAGTTGCCAGGAACTGAAAATCATGGAGAGCATTTGGTAAACCAGCAGATATTCACTCTTCACAAGGGCACCATAGGATTTCCGTAAGATGCAGTCCAGGATGATTCTTTCTATGTCCTGTTTTGCAGACATGCAGAAGCTGTGCTATGGCCCATCAGACCTAGACTATATTCCTGAAAACATTTGTTCTACAGACACAGCAAATCTCTGAGTGCATGTGTGTGTATGACAAATTTCATGGAAAATCTGAAGGAATGTTTAGGAATGCTTCAAAGAGCACACCTCTGAGAGTATGCCTGTCCCATTTCCATTTTCAAGTCCCTCCTGTAAATCCTAAAAGAAATCTTAAAGCTGTTCAAAGAAAAGCTTGGTGGATTTCCCACCCCTGAGGGCAAATTAATATATTTTCCTTTAACTTAACTCTTTGTAATAGTGGGAGGTATTTTGGCTGTAGCTTTAGAGATTGCAGCCTGGAGGGAGATCATGCACCCTTAATAATTGATTTTGAAAAATTAGTAAATAAAACCAGTGTTTTACATTGGAAAATATTGGCATAATAATGCAAGTTCCTACATGTGAGAGAAGTCGAGTGTAAGGAAGAGGGGAAAAGAGTGGATCGAGAAAATCAACATAGCTGTATATCTCCATTGCTGTTGTGTAGTATCTGTGAAGAATGAGAGGTCATGGATTTGGTAAAATATGTATTGTTTAAAGAATTTGACTTACGTTGTTTTATAATATTCTGATATTTTAAATAGCAAATGCAGACATGAATTCAACTGTGTATGGAATAAGACAACATTATAAATAAAGATAACCCTCCTTGGAGATAGAAAAGAGAGCCCCTGTGTTCCTTTTGCATTGCACAGTAGCATGGGCCCAGGGAGACTTTTAACGGTATGACAGATTTGGGATTTAATTTTGTGAAAAGAAACAAAGCTGGAAGAGCCCAGAGGAAGGATTGAGTGGTCAGTAGTGTGGAATATAAACAATGTGCATGGGAAAGGTGGCTGGAAGTAAAAGGGTGGTGTGTGGTTAACCATATCTCTAAATGAGCTGAACTATTAGACAATATTGCAGGGATATTATACATAATCTAGAATTGCAATTTTTACCACTCACTGATGCTGAATTTTCTAGAATAAAGTTTTCACCTTTAGGTTTGTCTGGTGTCAGTAATCTCCTGCAGGCATAAGGAACATTTGCATTCCTCCACACCTCCTGAAAATAATTTTTAAAAAATGTCATACAGACACTATGGGTGTCTGCAAGTCATATAGGTTTGGAAATATCAGTTTCAGGATGTGAAGCAATATCTGCTCTTAGGTGTTAATCAGAAGGGTATTTCTGCTGGAGGTGGGTGATGAAGAAACAATCCAAACCAAGAATTTTGGTAATATCTAATTGCTGCAATATTGCTTCATATAGCCAGGCATCTAATAGAAATATACAAAATATTAAGAGTAAACATATAAATAAACCTTCATTGGATTAAAAAATATCCTTTTCTACAGATACTGCAGAAGGCTGCAGCTATTTTTTGCTCACTGCATGGTTCCTCAGATAATTCCATTTGGTAACTGGTGACACATGCGTTTAAAAAAAATTGCTGACTTTCATTTAAAGTGGCAGGATAATATTGCTGAGAAACTGAAGAATGTAGGTAAACTTATATTAAACATGTATTTTTTGCATTTGGTAATATGCCATTAAGTATATTTAGGTCTCTTGGTAGTTGCCAGTCTCTTTGAGGAAATTATTTGTGTTTGAATAATCTATTTGCAGAAAATGAAAAGAACAGAAGGAAACTGGGAAATAAAGGAAGGGGGAAGATTTTGAGCATGCCTGCAATAATAGATTTGTAAAGGGGCAGAATTGAATGGGAAACCTGTAACTAGCCTGCACATAGTTAATTTTTAAATATAAGTCTATGATCTAACTGTCTTGCAGAAATCACTGTGGGGGGTTTTGTAACGATTTGCTCCTACAATGGCCATCTGTACAAATATATTCTAAATTAACCATTACATTCTTATAGCTTGAAAAGAGGTTTTTAGGTCTTATTTCTGCTCAGCTCTAGCCAAGAATGCAATATACAAAAGCTATTTCATTTCCAAGACTCTTATGGCAAGGTTGACTTAATTTTACGAACCTAGTTAAAAAAATGAATACACAAATAATGAATACAGATTCTCATTGTGGAAATTTCTCCTTTAAAGCAACAAATACATGGGAGGATTAAAACATATTACCGTTAACTCTGTTTATAGTGTTCTGGCTTTTCAAACTGACAAAGATTTTTTTCCAGACATCTTTGTAGCTCAGTCCCTGGGATTTAATCTCTGTAATGTGTTACACTCACTATTGTCCCAGTGAATTTGTTGACAGACAGTAAGTGGGTCACTGCATTGAAATGCCCGATGTAAGCCCCGAGTTCTCCCTTTGCGTTGGCAAGGCAACGGCAGTGGTCCAGGAATCATGCGCAGAGCAGGCTCCCAGCCTGCTGCTCTCACGGGGTCTCGCTGGAGGGCAGGGAGGAAAAATCCCTTGGATGCTCAAACAGGCAGTGGATTCTTCCCCCTTTTTCTAATGTGTCTATTGTCTTAGAGTGGTGGTGAGAGGGACAGAAATGCAAACTTACAAATAAAATGAAGCAATGCACAGCAATTGACTCTATGTTACTGCTTTGTTCTAAAGCCTTCAGATATTATTTTAGTTTGGTGGGATTGAATACATTATACATCAGTCAGACCTAGTTGTTCTAATGCATAACACAAGAAAGATAAATATTTCATAACTGCTTTAGATCTTGCTATGGTTTGCCATTCTCTGCTCCCCTCTTCCACAGCTCCCCATAGAAAAACAACTGACAAAGTGCTTTTTTCCATGAATCTGTAAAGAAGCAGAATTCCATGTGTTGTAATCCTTATGTATACTAACAATCAAAAAACATCTCAGATAATTAAATTTATAAAAGCTTTTTGAAAAGTAGTCTGTACACAGAGAAAACTTGAATCAGAACATCCCCAAATTCATAGCAATTGTTGGTCTAATTAACTGATTTCTACAGTTGACACTGACCACTAGAATGTTACCACTAAAATTGGAAGAAGAGGGATGTGAAGAGAAAAGGAAGGAATCTTGTAATTGCAGAGACATTCAAATCTTTCCCACTGACCATGTCACAGCATCAATGAAAGTCCTGCATCTGGAGGAAACAGCTTTGTTACTGACCATGCCATGGACTATGTGTTCATTTGCTTCAGTTGAGCAGCTGATGACTGGAAGACATATGGACTTTGGCAAAACCATCTATTTCTGTAAAATAAAAGAGTTGTACAGAGCTCAGGGTATGTAATATTCTCTAGTTACAAAGTTTTTTTCTAAAACAGTAGATTCAGGTAGGAATTCCTGCTACTAGTTTTCTCCCAAAAGCAGCCGTAGAAGTGTGAACAGTAGCACAGCCAGCTCTGTTTTGCCATTCATGCCAAACTAACATAGGGAGCCAGGCTTCACTGTATCTTTCACAGAGGCTTCAGCTAATCAGAAAAACCCCTAAGAATGCCAATGTTATATTGCTGCACATCTAGACCTGAAATAGCATGTAGCTTTTGTCACTTTCACAACTCATATTTCCCATCCTTGGCTGATCGATAGAAATTACTTCTGCTGAAGAGTAAACTCACATTGCATGGTAAATACTTCATACTTCTTGTTTTGGGCCTAAAGGTGTGTCAGAAGTACCAGAAAAAATACAGTTTGGAAACATTCTTATACAGAAACAGAAATTCAAACTATTTGGGAATCTCAAAAAGGTTTTGAAAGTATATCTAAGTAAATGCTCTAATAAAAAATGGCACCCTGGACAAATAAGAAGTAGGCAGGCTCCAAAGCAAAATAGCTGAAAATAGAAGGTAGGCAAATTAGTAATAAAAATTATTCAGGTTTAAAACTGAGGCTAGATGAAAACTGAGTGATGACCTGGTGCAATACCTTGTAGTGCTCTTTATAGATTTTAAGCAAAAGGGAAAAGAATGTGGAAATAACAGGTCTTAGTTCTCCCAATGTCCTTTGCAACTTCTCTTTCTCTTTTCTCCTTTTCTCTCAAACCATGCTTATCTAACTTAATTATTTCCCTGCATAGTTTAACTAAACCAAACTTTGAATAGAAGATCTAAAAAAATTGATTATTATACTGCTAATAATAAAAAATTAATAAAAGGGAGAAGGACAGTAGGTTTTGAATTTTTAAAAAAATATTATGAAGTAGTTGACTGTTTTAACCTTTCACCTTTATTACCTAATTGTTATGTAGGCAATTGAAGGCATGTTTTTAATAATAAAGTTAAGTAAAATCAACAGTATATAAATATTTTTAAAGTCTGTCATACATGTAATAGCAAGTCTATATTTTGTTCTTGGTGAAAAGAACAGAGAAAATTTTCCTTTTCATTAATTTTCAGTTCAAGTTTGGAGAAACTCTATGGCTTTTGAAAGCATTGCTTGTTTCTTGATAAATGGGAAATAACATTGGGCAAAAAAATTTAGCTTTTTAGAACTACTTTCATAAAAGAATTTTCTCTTTTTTTTTTTTCCTTTAGGAAGTTTCTAGTTTCTTGTAGTCTATTTCTTTAATAATTTCCTGCTGTTTGTTTCTCTTCTGAGCAAAACAGCTAGACATATTGCTGTTCAGTTAGATTCAAGTAGTCCTTTTATTCTAACTCTGTGCTGCTTTTATAGAAATTGATAAAATTGCACAGAACCTACTGATGTATAGTCAGATCTTAAATTATTTGCCTCTGTAGGGCTTTAAACCTCTTCAAGTTCACAAATAAATTCTTCATATTTCATTGGAACTTGTTAAAGAATGTGAGAGACAGAGCTGCAAAAAAAGCGAGGGACAGTAAATAAAATGACCACAACTGCAGTCATTGGCATGGGGGGATTCAGATTTCTAGAGGCTGTGCTTAAGGAGTTTATTTTCAAGTGGGTGCACAAGACAGTGGAGGACATATGACACAATCTTAAATCTCACAGCTTTCTCTGCTTTTATTTCCCATTTGTAGCACTGTTAGTTTCAATGTGTTACGTATTTTCCAAAATGAACTTTGAATTGTCAAAAGACATGGGAATTAAATTTTGGTCACCTTCAGTGATGCCCTTTTCTCCTTTAGACTGTATATATGGAGACAGCTAGTACCTGTAGCAAAGTATATCTTAAACACTCACTGGATATCTTTTTTAACAGATGGACTGCAGTGAGAATACAGGAAGCTGGTGCCAACTTTCAGACAGCAAAGTGTGTCAGGGATGAGGATATCTTTAAGACGTTAAGGAAAAGTAACTTCCCTCTGCACCAAAAATGCCCAGATCCCCCAAATGAAAGAAGCCTAAAAATCCTATCAATTTGATTTTTGAAAAGTGATTTACTACATAACTAAAATGACATATAATTTTCTTTTCTAAGAAAGAGCAGAAATGTGTTTTCATTTTGATTATTATTATTTGATTAATTATTTTGATTGAATATTTTACTTGTAACTCAAGATGAAAGTGCACCCCTTTCTTGGCCTGGCTGTCATGTCTTTTGAGTAGCCTACTAGAAGTGAAAAGTAAAATATATATGTAAATTAGTGTACAGAGATGTGGAGAAGATCCTTTTACTGGGCTCCAACAAGGTGGGGCTTCTTCCTGTATCTTTTCCAATTATCTGTTTGATTGGTGGTTTTAAAAGTGCTAGATATGACTTTTACTTCATTCTTAGGGATATGGAACATAGCCTAATGGATTGAAACCTCACAGAGAATATTTACAATTTTCTGCGTTTTAAGGTCTTGCAGAATTAAGGGAATGCCATATCTTTCAATGTTTCTTATTTGCATAGTAGGCAATGTTGTTGTAATATATCCTGCTGCTCTCTTTTATTTTAAAGATTTTTTGAGGACTCTGAGGTGTCTTCCTTCCCTTTCATTTCTCTTCAGTAGTGGGATGGAAGAAGAGCTGAAGTCAATAAACATGAATGGCATGGCATGGCATGGCATGGCATGGCATGGCATGGCATGGCATGGCATGGCATGGCATGGCATAGCATGGAATGGCATGGCATGGCATGGCATGACATGGCATGGCATGGCATGGAATGGAATGGAATGGAATGGAATAGAATGGAATGGAATAGAATGAAGCACAACTCTTATTGTGATATGTTTCTGCAGTAGAAATGCTGGGACTTGAGCATAACTTTGCCAAAGTTCATGTGCAGCACAAAATATGAAAGTCTTTATTTCAACATGTATGCAACCTGAATCCACAGATATGTTAGCTGTACATTTTGAACTTTTCTGACACAAAATATTCAGTAATCCTCGTCAAGGGTTTGCATCAAGTGTCTACATTGTGAACTTCCAAAGAGGCTTGTCTAAAAGTGTATCCATGTTTTGAAATGAAGAAAAATGCTATACTCCTTGCAAAAGAAATTGTGGGAATAAAAACTATCTAATACCAACAGGAAGATCTAAAATATTTTCATCGTGATGTTTGGTTTTATGGTTTGTTTTTTTGTGGGCTGTCATTTTCCCCCCCTTCCCCCTCCTCCAAAGTTTCTTAGGTGCTTGTCCCCAGAGAACCTCCCACAACTCAGTTTTGGATTGGATTGGCAGGGAAGCTTCCTGTGGTGGTAGTTTCATGTAGGCTGTGATGGACAGTAGCGCTATATTTTCAGGTTCCCAGCCTGAATCTCTTCCAGTTGTCTGTATAAAAGGAGTGGAAGACTTAGGACTCATCCAAAAGGGAGATAGAGTTTAGGTATGTGCATTTTAATCTGATCCTCACTAAACCTCATGACGTTTTGCCTAATCCTGGTGGCTTCTAAAATATGTGTGTACCAAAATACTTTAAGTTGCATTAGAGACATGCTGGAAGTGGAGCTGCCAGTAACTGGCTTAGTGAGTTTCACATCTTTGTGCAGTTCATCTATGTGCAGAGTGTTGCTTTGCCTGTGCTGACTTCCAGGTTTCATCTTGAGAAGTGTGATCTGAAAATGCATCAGAGATGAAGAGTGCTAAGTTAATGGTTACAGCATATGCTTGGGATCAAGTCCCTTCTCAACCACATTTCCTATATCCCTGAGCATATTCTAACAATTGATCTGTATGTCGGGTTAAAATGGGCCATTCTATCTCTGCTGAAACTGTTGAATATAAATGAAAATAATTATAGCTTGAGTAGAAAAGAGAGAGGAAGGGGGAAAAAAGGAACAGTAAAGAGAACATGATAAGGAAGTCTAGTGTTTGCATGCATATTTTAAATAAGCTGTCACTAAATAAATTATTGAAATAAGAATTTGAAGGTTTGCTTATTGGGATAGTGTGGGACTATCGCAATTGCCTTTCTTGTAATTCTTGTCCTTCCATTTGTAATTCTTGCCCTTTCCCCTGCTAAGGAAACTGTGCATCTTACAAGAAAATTTCATATTATGCGAAAGAGATATGATGCCAAGTTAATTGTGGACTTGTACCTTAGTATGTGTAATTGTAGACATCTGAATGAAAAAAACCCTTCAGTCTTAATATAGGAACAGTAGCCACTTTGTATCATAATAAGGGTGTCCTTATTTTTATTTTTTGTAAAATCATATAATGATTTGATTTGGAAGCAACCTTTAAAGATGATATAGTTCCAACCCAGCATGGGCAGGAACTCTTTCCTTTGGACTAGGCTGCTTAAAACTTCATCCAACCCAGCTTTCAACACTTCCAGGGATGGGGCATCCTCGAATTTTCTGGGAAACCTCTTTGGAACAGATTGTATGTGACTCAGCACTCTCAAAGTAAAGAATTTCTCCCTCACATCTAGTATAAACCTACCCTCTGACAGCTGAAAGCCATTCTCTCTTCTTCGTCATTACATGTCCTAGTATAAAGCTCCTCTCCAGCTGTCTTGTCAGCCCATTTTAGGTACTGGAAGGGTGCTAAAAGCCTCCCCAGAGCCTTCTTCAGGCTGAAAAACTGTCTCAGCCTGACTCCACAGGAGAGGACTATTTCATCTTCATGGCTGTCCTCTGGACCTGCTCCAACAAGTCCCTGTCTTTCTTATGCTGGGAGCCCCAGAGCTGGAAATACAAGATAAGAATGTGAAAATAATTCTAAAAATTCAGCTGATACTCCCAGTTGCTGAGATTCTGGGGTTGATGGAATCTTCAAAGGGTGTTTTGGTTTAGCATACATACTTGTTTTCAGCCTTTTCTATAGCATTAGGATACATAGGACACTAAATTCACGATCTTAACTGGTATATATTTTGTATATATAAATAAAGCACTTACAATCTATTGGATTCTATGAATAAAAGCTGCCTTTTGCCTAAGCAGCTTAAATATTAAACGTTGTTGCAAGTGAAGTGTGAAAGATGAAGATAAAGCATGTAGCTGACACATTTCTATGTAAATATTAGGAATTTTAGAATTCTATATATTATTTTTTCCATTGAGCTATTTGAAAGAAAAAGTGCTAGCTCATAGTAGATAATGGAAGATAATTTAGAATGAATGTGCTAGGGGGAAAAATGAAGCTTATATAATGAGTGAGATACCACAAAGGAAGCAGTGAAATTCTTTGTTCTGATATCTTCCATGTTCGAAGTTGTTTTATTTATATGTCATTAATAAATGAAGTATTCATTAAAAATGCTTGAATTATCCTATGAAATGTGATAAAGTAACAAAATTATATACATTTTTTTTTCTTGTCTGTTGTCTCATTGTCTAGGTAGTACTTTTTATGAGTGCATTCCTGATCACTTTGTAATGCATTTCCAGTAACTGGTATTAAATAGGACAGGAAAAAAAATCCTGAAGAAAATGGCTTAGGCAACAACTATAATAATTCATATTGAGCGTAAAAAAGAAGTAAACCAACAAAAAAGAGGAGGAATATCTTAAATGCCTATTTTGTATTATTGCAAGTACACTTAATAGTTTTCTGATGGGAGAGATATTTACTTGTTTACATATTATATTCTGGTATAATTCTTGTCACCTGGGTTCAAACCACTGTGTATGATTTTTCATGGAATCATAGAATATCCTGAGGTGGATAGGTGACCCATAAGGGTCATTGAAGTCAAACTCCTGGCCTGCACAGGACATTCCCAAGAGTCACACCATGTGCCTATGACCGTTGTCCAAAGACTTCTGGAACTCTCTCAGGCTGGTGCTGTGACCAATTCCCTGGGGAACTGTTCCAGTCCCCAGCCACCCTCTGGGTGAAGAACCTTCTTCTAATAACCAGCCTAAACCTCCCATGACACAACTTCATGACATTCCCTCAGGTCCTATCTGTGGTCACCAGAGGGAAGAGATCAGTTCTCCCTCCATTTCCCCTCATTGGGAAGCTGAGGTCTGCCATCAAAATTGCACTATTCAAGGTGAGGTGCACAAGTGCAGAGCAAAACAATCCCCTCCCTTGACGAGCTGGTGATATTTTGCTTAGTTCACCCCAGGACACAGGTGGCCCTCCTGGCTGCCAGGGCACTGCTGACTCATATCCAGCTTTCTGTCAGCCAGGACCCCCAGGTCCCTTTTCCCAGTGCTGCTCTCCAGTCTCTTGTTCCCCAGTCTGTAGGTACAGCTAGGGTTGCCCTGTCCCAGGTGGTCAGAATTAATCTTCTGCCTGGCTAGAGTACTTCAGATGCACTGATCAATAAAATATTATTTAACTTATTAATATTAAAAATATAATATCATTTTACTGTGTGTCAAAAAAAAAAAAAAAAAAAAAAAAAATCAATTTAAATTAAACTGAAATACACAAT